>JAHBCN010003728.1:0-71411 GCA_019359885.1 Listronotus oregonensis | reverse complement strand
ATACCACATTAGACGGGGAAAAAAAAAATTTTGGGGGTGCCGAGCGAAACATGGAAATCCCATGTAAATTTTGGGGGGGTCAATTTTGCTTCTCTGTACATTATACAGAACAAAATGAAAGTAACTTTTGAAGAAATCTGACAACCCCCCGTCCCAAAGTTTCAAAAAATTTACTAGAAATCTTGAATTATTCAATTAAATGTAATTGCAAAATTAACTGCGGATCGGAGAGCTTTCGATAAGTATTCCCAGAGGGAGAAGTCCCAACTCGACACGAATCCCGGGGGTGCTGTTATGTAGTTAGTTGCCGACTAAGGGGGTCTCAAATTTTTTAACGTTAGTTATAAAAAAATCTCAAAAAATTTTAAATGTTTTACGTTTTTAAAAAAATAAAAAAATACTAAAATTAAAAAATGCATTTTTTATCAAATTATAAATACAAAATTTATTAAACAGTTTTTTATGAAAAAAATTTTAAAGTTAGTCTTTTTTTGCACGGACCGCTTCGCTATATCTTATTCAATTTTTATTTGTGTCGTTTTTTAAAAATTTTAATCAAAAATTTAAAAAATTAAATATCAATTGCATATTAATACACCGAGTGTCATGAAACAGTTTGATAATGAAATAATAATTATAATAGTAATTTGGCAAAAAATTTTAAATTAAACGGTGTTCTTTTGACTAGTGTGAATGTGAATTACCGGATCTTTTTTTATAACCAACCCCAGAAATCGTAAAAAAACATGAAAAATTAAAAAAAAAACCCCCTTTTTAGTGATTTTTCGTCAAAAAAAAATTTTGGGGGGAAAATAAAAAGTCCTTTTATCTAATCATGGCAGGGGGCCCAAAAGGGGGCTGGGTTAGTTCTGGTTAGAAAAGCGGCTTTTTTTCCCCCCAATTATATTTCAAGCGTGACAAATCCTAAAAGTTTAAAATTTTAAAAAAAAACCATTCCTCACCCATCAATACCTTGGCCGATTTAAAAACTATGCCCGTAAATTGTTCGTGTTTGGGGGAAAAATTTTCAAAATCCCCGGGGCCCCAAAAAAATTTTTGGGTTCAGGTAATACCAAACGGCCCCCGTAAAAAAAAAATTTTTTCCCCCGACTAAGAAAAAGTTCAATAAATCAGTGACTCTATTTAAAAAAAAAACAAATAAAAATTAAATTCGCCAAAAAAGTATCCATAATTAAGTGGCTTTTCGTGAAACAGCAACTCCACCGTCTATTTAAACTATTATACGTATTGCCGGTAATTTTCGGCCCAAAAGGTCCCCTAATAAATAATTGAAAAATGTTAAACCCTAAGATATTGAAAATAAAAACCAAAAAAAAAAAAACAGAGATCTTAATATTCTACTAGTGTGGAGGAAAATAAAATGGTTAGACAAAAAGGTTCTTGGGCAAAAAGGTAAAAAAATCATCATAAAACGGTATTGCGCACGTTAGAAAAATACAAAATTTTTCCCGTATAAATTCGAAAAGCATCAAGAGCTGCGGGAAAGGGAGATGACGGGGCAAAAAAATGGAATCTTGTTTTTACATGATGGAAAACAAATAGGGATGAAATTTTTAAAAAATTTTTTTCACTGAAAAAGAAACTTTCCCTAAACAATAAACCAAATGTTCATAATTCCGGTATTGGAGCCAAGAAAATGAACAAAAGCTTTGCCCAAATACTCGGACACAATATCCCAAGAAAACAAATGTATTGGGGGGGAATTATCGGACACCATTTTTTGGACCCTTTTTTATGGACTATAACCTACAGCAGAAACCTATTTGGACTTAATTAAAAAATCAAATTGGACCCGCCTTGGAAAAAATTGTTGAAAAAATCAAATGATCTGGTAAAAAAAAGGAGGGGCCCCGCCCGTAATCCCCCGTACCTGGAAAATGCTTTTAACGGCAATTTTTTGGTCCACGGTACCAATACTTTGGGAAACCAGGTCAGCATGATCTTTCATCGAATGACTTTTTTCCCCTTAGGGTCACTTTAAAAGTGTCTTTTTAAAAAAGTGTAAAATTTGAGAACCCAAAACCAGCTAAAAAACGCTATTTCGTTAGAATGTAAAAAAATTTTCCCTATCAACTTCCCTTTTTTTTAAATGAATTTTATGATCGGTTGGGATATTGTTTAGCTGTTAATGGGATCCCAAACCATTTGATCATCTAATGTTTTCATGAAATTTTCCCTAATTTTTTTAAAAAGTTATTGTTTTTTTATTTCATTTTTTTTTTTTCCCCTAGTTAAATATTAAATTTTTAGTTCTCTCTTTTTTCGGACCCTATTATTTTTGATTTAAAATTTTTAAAATTATTTATTGCTATAGTTTTTAGACTCAAATTTACTGACAATATGTTAAATTCTAAAATGGACCAGGTACGCTTGATGGGAAAATAAATTGAAAATATTTCGTATAGTGTTATTGGTTTAATTAAATTCTAGTATGTAATTTTTTTTTTGATCGATAGTAATAACTGTTATTAGTTAAACTTAATTGTTACATTAGATAAAGGGGTTTTATAAAAATAATGTTAACGTGTCTTTTACTTTTAATGTAATGGTTGTGAGATTGATGAAACAAATACAAAAAAACATTTCCCTTTTTGGGTGTACGTCAGATGCTGGTGTCTGTTTGGTTTTTTTCTGAACCGAAAATTTGGTAATTTTAAAATTACATTTAATTAAATAATTTTAGATCCACTTATTAAAATTTTTTTAAACTTGGCACGAGGTTTGTCAGATTGGTCTCTTTAAAAAATTACCTTACATTTTTTCTGTAAAATGTACAGGGGGAAAAAATTAAATTTAACCCCAAAAATTTTCATGGGATTTTCTATGTTCCCTCTCGGGGAAACCCGCTAAATATATTAACAATTTAATGTTAGTATACAAAACCATATAAAAAAATTTTTATTGATGTTTATTTTTATTGGGTACACTCTTTTATAAACACAATGATGCTATGACCCCTGCCAAATTTTTTGAAAAATTTTTGAATTAAAAACATAAAAATTTAAATTTTCTGCTGGGATAGTACTGTTGTTTAACCTATGTCTCTTTGGTTAAGTGACAAAAAAAAATATAAATCGTAAAAGTTACAAGACAAAAAAAAACAGAACTAAGACTTTTTTGTTTAGGAACACAGAAGCGATGTGAATAACTTTATCTGCTGCAATAAAAACATGCTTAGTAATGCAAGGGGGTAACAGATACATAAATTAAAATCCCCTAAAATCTTTAAAACTTAATCTAAGATTCTTTGGACTATCCACACTAAGACCGGGAAAACCGATGGATACAATTCAAGGAATGCGTGATTTTTAACACCCTTTTTTAAATGGCCATCCATAGATACCAAAACCCGGAATGTCCCCACTCCCGCGGAGTCGGGCTTTTTCTCGAAAATATGAAATCAAACCCCTTGCCCTTAAAAAAAAAAAAACATTTCCTCTAAAAATATCGGGAATTTTTTGGGGCACTTGTGCAATTACGCTCCCCATTATGTAGAAAAGAAGAGTTTACATTTTTTTTTAAAATTTGCTTAAACACTACTACAGTCTTTAAAATCTGAATATTAAGTGTTGAAAAAAAATTAAAATTTTATTACAAATTTAATGTTATATGTAAAAAATCACATAATACATAAAAAATATAAATTTTAAAAAAAAATAAAATCTTTTTTATATGGGCCCTTGCTGTAGATTTAATCTGAATAAATTTTAGCTATGTTGCTAAATGGGGGGATGGGGGCGGTGCAGGGGGTAGTGTCTTATGTATTTATAAGATATGTTTGAAAATATAGTATATAAGAAGTATGTGTTTAGTTACAAGCTTCCTGGACAGCCACAAAAAAGTCAAGGGTTTTTATAGAAAAATTTTTTTTTCTTTTATATAAGCTTACAGACATATTTTAAAACCCATATTTAATTTTAAAAAACCTTGAACTAAAAAGAAAATCTTAGTCATATAACCATAGCATTTCAAATATATAAATTTTTCTTGAGCTTATGGTGTTTTTTAAATCGGTTTACCTTTTGAAATATTTAAGCAGAAATACTATACAAGAAAAGGGGATAACAAATAGGTAAAAATATTTAAAAATTGACAACCAAAATAAACCCGGATTCTAAATGAAAAATTTGATGTATTAAAGCATTAAATCTTGCATTTAAAATATTAAAATCTTGAAAAAGGGGGGTTTAAACAAAAAAATATTTATAAAGGGAAAAAACCCAAAAAAGGGTCCATTACAAATTTTTAAAGAATTTTACCAAAAGGGTTAATGGACCGAAGCATCCATTTAAATTATCAACATTAAACAACCTAAAATGAAAAATGCATTTTAAAAAAACATTATGCATTTTATCCTTTTAAAAATCATTATTTAAAATTTAAATAAAAAGAAATTTAAAAAAAATGTTTAAAAGACTAAAAAAAAAACTTAACATATTAAAAGGGTTTTTTTTATATTCACTAAATTAATCAAAAAAAAAATGAAATCAAATAAAACAAATTGGGGGCTAAAATTTTTTCTTTGAAGTCAGTGACAGAAATGCCATCGAATATAAAACTTATTTAAAATATAAAAAAAATATTCTTTAAAGGGTGATGGAAAGACATTTTACTTAATTACCTCTTTTTTTTTATATTTGGTAGAAATTGGCCCCCTTAAAAAAAATTGTAGGCCCCTCAATTTCTTTCCTATATTTACTTTCGATTTTGTTGTTGTTGGTTAATTTAGTATATATATATATATATATATATATATATATATATATATATATATATATATATATTTTATATATATATATATATATATATATATATATATATATATATATATATATATATATATATATATTTATATATATATATATATATATATATATATATATATATATATATATATATATATATATATATATATATATATATATATATATATATATATATATATATATATATATATATATATATATATATATATATATATATATATATATATATATATATATATATATAAAAATTATGTTTTTCATTTTTTATTTTTTTTTTAATTTTTAATTTTTTTAAATCATCTTTACAGTAAATATTTTATTAAATGGTTTAGTATTTTTTTATTTTTATAACTGAACGTATAATACTGATGGCCTGGCTTGTTGATACAGGGTACGGATGGGGTTTGAAAAGGGAAAAAAACTTTAGAACCTTGGTCACATTCTGGGGTATGTAAAAAAACCTTTAAAAAAATCTTAAAAATAATTTTTAAACCCAAAAACCCTTGCTTGTTAAACCAATCCACAAACACCTTTTAATAAAAAACAAAATCCCTACCCTTTTCAGATTTTAATTCTTGGAACCCCTTCAAAAAAACCCAAAAAAATCTATAATAATCGATTTGATTTCCCGGGGGGTACAGCTGCGCAGGGGATGACAGCATAACTCTGTGTATGCGATTCAACGCATCAATGAAGCTCGGGCCTTTCGATCCCAAAGTTAAAGGCTTGGGCACAAAACCCGTCTGCCCCCTGGTGGTCTGTACCGTCGCGGTCTAGCGTCTCGAAAGCGGTTATCAACGTCACCGGGCGCGGTCCCCAGCTTAATTTCAGAGGCGGTCAATTCCTTTGTGAGAAAAATTTTCCGATTCCAAGATGAAGTTTTGTTGCTTTACGCAATGGCAAAATCTAAAAAAAAAATTATGGGTACATGAAATTAACAAAGAAAAGAGCAATGGCGAAATCCAAAGGGTTTTGCAGAGAACTAGAAACCACGAAGACCGTTTTTAAAATATTTTCGAATGTCACGAGACTGTTTTGGGGAAAATTTATGACCTAATAAAAAGGTATAATAAAATGTACTACAAACTGGAGACCAATTTCTCAAAAAGAAAAAACTTGTAGTTTGCTTAAGGTATGTGTATTTCATAATTTAAAAATTTTTAAAAACTAAAAACCCAAAAAATGGTAAGTTTTTTTTATTCCGGGGATTGGTTATCAATATTTTTGTGCGCACTGCGTTGCGTTGAACTTTGGGCATGTGGCATGGGGGAACGGTTTGGTATCGGTGCAGGAATTTCGATCAATATTCAAAATGTTCAAGCAGTTTCAAAATTCTCTATGGGTGGAGAAGGTTGAAGGGGGTTTTTACAACCAACATGCAATGTGGTTGTATTATTTCTTTACATTGATTACTGTAGTGACTTTTAGTCATCGCAATTAGGTTTTATCAATCTGCGAAAAAGGTTGAGTTACTGGAAGCAACTGACAAACTTCTTAGTTGTTCTTGGTTAGCAAGCTCGTCCAATTCTGCCCCCGGCAAAAAAAGTCGCAAACTTTATTTTTTAGTGTGGCTTGTTTCTTCTTTGAAAATGTCTTAAATGTTTCCGCATAACTTAAAAAAGGTGATCAATGGAATCATATGACTGTCTCTTTTTATTTTCTAAAAAACTTATCACTTTATCAACGCGTCTGCTCCCTGCTTTCTTTTTTTATTTTTTTTATTGGTAGGCAAATTTAACTTCGGCGTCGCCGGTGTTGAGAAAAAAGATGATGACTGAGGAGGCGGTGATGTCTCTTGTTCAAGTTCGTTAGTGGACTCGCAATCGTTTAAATTTGGGGAGAATTGTAGAGGTTTCTTCCTGGGTTTCATCTATGTTCGTAAATGTTGAGCGTGAAGCTATCGTATCATCAAGAAAACTCATATGGTCCCCCCATGGCCATTTTTATATTTTTTGGCAGCTTGTCCTGTACTGCCTTTAAGGGTTTTTGTATTTCATATAGGAACCCCTCAAATTTTTCCATTTATTTTTGACCGTTACACCTAAAATATATATATTATATTTTAGTACTGATTGACTAATCAGACTAATGTTTTATATTATATGGCCTTTTTTAGGTTTTTAGTTTGTAGATTTATATTTAAACGTTTTTTAAAGTCGACGTAGCGTAACTTAGTATAAGACGTAATCCACAAATTAACGTAAAAGTAACGATTCGAAAGAGTCAAATTTAATGTCAAAATTGATTTATACAGGGTGTTTCAATAGTAAGGTAAAATATTCAAGGGGATGATTCTTTGGTTCGTTTTAAGAAAAAACTTTATATGGTCGTATGTTCTAAACGTCTTAAATTTTGAGATACGGGGTGGTAAAATTTTCAAAAAATTATCTTTATTTTATTATATCTATGATACCACTAAAAATATTTTAATAAAATTCGGTATAAAGCTACTATGCAAGCATTTTCTGATGTAAAACAATGCAAGGGGTCGCTCATTCCATTTCATGTGTTAATGCAGAGAAATGTTTCTTTTTTTTTTACGCGAAAACCGTAAAAAGTCGGAGGAAAGAAAATCAAGAGATAAAATTTGCTCAGAAGTAAATGGTAATTATGAAAATAATCTTTGTTGGAGAAAAAGCAGTGGCGTACAATTTTTTTCTATAAAAATATTTAGTTGAAATCCGCACGAACCACTGGAAGAAATAAAAAATTGTTGTACATCGAAATTGCCTCCTAATGCATAGTATCTTCATATCAAATTTCATTGAAATATCTAGAGTAGTATCATAGATATAATAAAATAAAGAAAATTTTTTCGAAAACTTTATATTTATCTCAAAATCTAAGACGTTTAGGACATACGTCCATATGATTTTTTTTTTAGAATGAACCCAAGAATCGCCACCTTGATTATTTTACCTTACTTTTGAAACACCATGTATCGCAAAATGTATGATTGAGTATAAACGTTTTATAAAAATTGCGTTATATGACTATATAATAGGATCACGTTACGACGACTATAAACTAGGCTCTAGGGTTTAGAGAAATAATTACTATATTTTAAAGAACCCTGCACGGGCTTTCTATGAATTTGGATCACGGTGGAATTAGAAAAGTTTTTGGGTATGTGTGTTATTATGCCGCAAAAAAAATTTTTAGATATCTGGGTACTGGAGACTCACATCAGACTATCGCATTTTCCTTTAGAATGGGACGTTCGAAGTGACCAAAATTGTAAAGAAGTATGCAAGGAAATTTGGAACGTGCTGCATACTATCTACCTGTCAAATCCAACAGAAGAAATGTGGAGGCAAAACGAGATTGGCTTCAGAGAACTTTGGGGATTCCCCAACTGCGTAGGAAGCATCGATGGCAAACATGTCGCTATAAAATGCCCGCCCAACACTGGTTCAAATTATTTTTCTACAAAAATTATTTTTCAATCGTCCTACTTGCAATTGTTGATCCGTTTTATAAGTTTAGTGTTGTAGATATTGGAAGCTATGGGCATAGTGACAGTGGAATATTCGAAAACTCCGTTTTTTACCGTGAATTTATTGACGGAAAAACTCTTCTGCCTCCCAAACCACTGCCCGGAACCACAATCCCTATTCCCATGTATTAATAGGTGATGAAGGTTTTGGACTACAAACATATTTAATGCGTCCTTTTCCTAGACCATCGATCGTGGACGATGTGGAAGAAAATATTCAACCTACGTTTAAGTAGGGCTAGGCGAGTCGTTGAGAATGCGTTTGGAATTTTAGTTCAGAAATGGCGAATTTTTTTCGACCGATTGATTTGGGATTGAAGCTGAAAGATGTTGTGAAAGCTACGTGTTGTATACATAACTATCTTCGAGTTAAACAGGGGACTCTGTTATGATGGATACAGAAGGTGAAAGAACCCATGCGTATTTAACAACAAGACCAACGAAATGAAACCCCGCATTTTTAGGGGGCAAGAAAATTTTTAGCCTATTTTAATAATTAAAAGGTAAAAAATACTACTCACTATTTTCTTCTAACTCCTGGCCTTCCTCTTCCATGTTTCATCCTTCAATAAAAGGTTTTTATTATCTTTGAGGCTTTATCTAAGAACAGGAAAGCCACGGCTTTTCAATCAAAATTTCGGTCTTGTCTCCCATTTTAATAACAAATCCACAGGTCGGCGGTACGAAAAACCCGTCCCGAAATCAACCGAAAACTGACCCGTCGCGTTCTGCCGTCGGCCCGCGGGGGTCATCCCCCCTTCTGTTGGCGGGGATAACCTATCGGTTTACAATACAGATCGACGGTCTGTCCGCGACGGGCGGACGCGGCGCGGGCGGGGAAACCCGTTCTGTGTGCCCAAGCCTTAAGCGGTGTCCTGCGTGAGCGGCAACACGCGACCGGGCGACCCGGGGGGGTCGACGGCATATGCGGTAAACGCGACCAAGGGGGGTCCCCCCGTGCAAATGCACGCCGCGTTTTGTTTCGCAGTTTGCGAGATGTTGTGGAACAAGAAGCGCGCGATTATTTTAACTGAGACCCTTTACAAGGAATTTAAAATTGCGTAAAAAAAAAAGGTCAATAAAAGACACAAGATGAATTTAAAAATTTTTTTAAAAGGAAAAAATTTGGGGAATTTATCATTTGTATGAAAAACTAAGATCTTCCCAAGAGGTCCAGCTTTATTTCGGGTTATTGCAGATGTTCCCAAAATTTTTTTAATACTTGTAAAAAATAACCCCCCCAATTTTAAAAATTCAGAAAAAAACCAATTTTCAATGTCCGATTTCAGTTCCAGAGAGACTAATGCTAACTTTAAGGTAAGCCAAATACAAACTTTATTTTGGGGTCCGTTACCTTTAGGTATATTCGATTTGAAAAAATAAAAATTACAGATAAAGAGAACACATTTTATTTAGTGGTTTCAAAAAAAAAAAATCCAAAAAAAAGTTTTTTTCAGAAAAAATCAAATTAAAAGTCGAAAAATCACTATTTTTTTTGGTTAAGTAAACGGCCAGATTTTGGGGGCGTTGCCCCTTAAAAAAAAATTTAAATTTTATTTAACGGCGCATTTATGATAAAGAATATTTACAATTTAACGGGGGAAAAAAAAGAGAAAAAAACCAAAAAAACCAGACCTAGGTTTTTTTGGGGAATTCTTGTTTGTTAGTTTTTGGTTACTTTTTTTTTAAAAAAAAATTTATTTCGGGAAGTGGAAAAAAAACCTTCGATAATAAAAATTTTTTTTGAAAACATCTGGCAACATTGTTTTCCCCTTAAAGAAAAGAACGAAAAAAAATTTCCCCCCCCTTTTTATGTTTGTCGGGGCCTGTTACTTAAATTTTATATGGAAAGTAAAGAAATTCTTTTATTTTGTAAAAAAGGAGAAAAAAATTTAAATTTTTTTTAGACCCTATGTGTTTTTAAAATTTAAAAATAAGTAAAAAAAAAATTCATCAAAATTCTGCTGTTTAAAAATATACCTAAAGTGTAACGAAACCTTTATTTTGATTATAACACTTTGTTATTACATAAAAAACCTAGAAACTCTAAAGAATTAATTTATAAATATTAAAAAAAAGTCATCACTTTGTTTTCCCTTTTTATACGGTTGGTATCCAGAAGTCGATGTCTGTGGATTTTCGACTGGTGACATAAGTTTTGGGGTCTGTTGGTATGCAGACGTTGATGCCTGTGGATTTTCGACTGGTGAGACCCCAGATAAGCAGGGTGAAATGTTTGAGGAGGTGATTGTGCGCTAGGGTAAAGGCTGGTGATAAAGGACGGATGCTTGGTTTTTTTTTGTATTTATATTATGGGATGTCGATTGTTGTGTACTTTCCATATTTCTGCAGCCAAAAGACTGAACCGACTTCTAAAAGATAATTTTTAGAGACGGAATTTTCTTACGTGAGGAAAAGCGACTTGAAAAAAAAATTTTATCTTCATCATCATCATCATTTTTTTTTTTTTTAAAAAGGGGAAACCCTTTCTTCAATCGTAAAAAAATTTCCCATCTAATTCCCTTCGTTTTTGTGGTGCTTTTCGCTTCCGTTGTATTTTAAAGGAGTAGTTGGGGGGCCCCGGAATGCATTTTCCCCAATCATCATTTGGGTTTTTTCGGGGACACGTGTAACTAGGTTTTTGAGAGGAATCAGTTCAGGTTGATAGTTGTCATCATCAAGTTCTTCATCAGATTTTGCTTTGAAGACGGGGATTATATGTGTTCAGTTTCACGTTCCTGGGAAACCCCGGGCAGCATGGGGAAATTTCCGGTATTTTCTATATTTCCTTCTGTCACCTTAGGTGAAATATGTTTAAAAAAACATTGCTTCAAAAAAACACCATGTGCCGGTGTACCGAAAAAGGGGTTCTTCCGTCATCTCCCGATCGGAACGGGTATTTTGTTCATCTTTTTAAATCTGCCCTAGATTCTTCCATTTATTTTTCACAACTTCTTCTAAAACAAAAGAATAGTAATTTAAAATTGGGGTTATGTTTTTTCCCGATATTTGCAACAGGGATACAATTCGAAACTTCAATATTCCTTGGGGTTTTAAACTCCCAGCTGTCATCATAATTGAAGGTGCAAAGAATTTGGGGAAAAAGTTGGTTCAGAAGCACATCCCCAACCCACAACGAAGATTTAAAAAAATTTTTGATTTTTGGACACGGTGGCTTTTTAAATTTCATGGGGTGTTTAGATGGCAAACATATAAGGATAAAACGGCCCCCGAAATTGGATCGATGTACTATTGTTACAAAAATTTTTTTAATTGGTCTGCTAGCACTTACAGATGCAAATTTTAAATTCATAATGGTAAATGTTGGATCTTATGGAAAGACATGTGCGGGGGTATTTAAAAACTGTCCTTCCCAAAAAATCGAGAGGGGGCAATTGTACACCAGAAGAAAATATATTGCCTGGTTCAACCATTCTGCACCCTACGTATTTCTCGGTGATGAAGCATTTCCACTTACAGAATATTAATAACCCCTTTTCCCCGACCACAATTACAAGAAGGGGGGGAAAATTACATGTTCAACTCAGACTTTTCCTGCAAAAAAGGAGGGAGTGTCATTTGGAGCAATTGGTCCAAGTTTAGAATACTATTAAACTGAAACAAATGTCGAAAACGTGTGCAAAAGTTAAAGAATAACTTTTTATAATATCATTAAAGACCTTAAGGCATATCTGAATGGATTTGGTTAATTATAGAAGCGTTTTTGATTGATCGAAGAAATTTTATGCGATCCCAGAAGGCATAATGCTTCATCAAAAAGTGTATTGGCAGAAAGAAATTTTGTAGTTTTTTCCCTTCGCCCCTTAACTCATGAATAGTATTATTTTTTTTGGCGTTTTTAACTTTTTTTAAAAAATAGATTTTCAGTTCAGTCTTATTGTTTTTTTTTTACTTTACTTCCGACCATCATCTAATTCTATTTAAGATTGTTTTTTTAAATTAATTAGCCCCTTTAAAAATCATTCGATCCGGTTTACTACCACTACCCCCCCTTCAAATTAAAAATTTAATTCAATACTTCCTATTCAAAATAACTTCTAACTTAAATTTAATTTAATTAGAAGAAAAATAAACTACTAAATACAAGGGTAAAAAATGGTTCATTTTTTTGCAGCCCTTTGAAAACATCTACCGGGTGACACAGGGAATGTAAAGCCCAAAATTTTTTTATTTATCAGAATACATTTTGAAATTTGGTATATGCCCTATCGTAAGAACACGCTATTAATGACAATTTAAAACCCTTTTTTTTTTCGTTCCCCCGGGTTTAACCGGAAGTAACCCTAAATTTTAAATTTTAAATACCCCCTGTCTATATTTTTACCTATCTGATCCGCCTCAAAATTCTCTTTTCAAGATATTCTACATGCATTTGGTTTCAAATGGCCCAAAATTGTTTTTTTTTAAAATGTTGTAGGCCTGATGTAACAATTCCCCAATTTCAGCATGTAAAAATTTTGTGAAAGAATAAGGTGTAAAATAATTGTGATTTTGTTTTTTTTTCTTTTTTTTAAAAGAGTTGGGGAAAGAGGAAAAATTTAAAAATTTTGAAATCTTTTTTTTTTAACCCTTAAATCTCAAAATCAAAAAAAAAAAATCAATTTTTTTTGAAAATTTGATCAAACATTTATTAATTTATATAATTTATCAAAACTGGTATGCACAACACCTTTTCACCAAAATCCATTAGACCAAGCCTACTTGGCGTGTTATTGATACTAATAATCTACGTATTTATGTATAATTTTTGCGTTTTTAATAAAAAGTCAGTTCTTCATATAGTTCTGATAAATTATAAAAAAATATAAATGTTTGACAAAAAGTTTCATTAAAAAATACGGGTGCTTTTAAAAAATTTAAAATTTGGGTTATTCCCCGGTTAAACCGGAAGGAAAAAAAATGGTTTAATTAGTCTTAAAAGCGTTTTTTTCGAGGGGTGCATATGACAAATTAAAAAATTATTCTAATAAAAAAAAAGTTATGAGCTGTTACATGTCCGCTGTGTCACCCGGTATAAAAAAGATTAATTCTCTTATTCTTTCTATGTATAAAAAAAAATATATATGTCATAAGTTTGGGGTTTGCCCCCGGAAAAAAACCCCCAAAATATCCAATTTTATCAAATTATCTTTATTCAGGGGAAAAAATTTGTAAATAAACCAATTTAAAGAATATTAACCCCCTGTATCGTGGCAACAAGCATTTTCGAACTTGGATAAAAGGGGTTTTCCAACAATACGAAACTTCAGATATTTTGGTCTTTTTAAAAAAAAAGGCAGAAATATGTCCCGGGTTTTCGTTTCGAGATACAGGGTGTTGAAAGTGAAAAAAAGGGATATTTTATTCGATTACAAAAAAAATACGCCCGCTTTTTCAAAAAAAAATTCTTCTTTTTTTCAGTTTCTAACAAAATGATCTTTGGGTTTTTCCGACGAACGGTTTTTTTTTAAAAAAAAAAATAAATTATTTCATTTCCCATCATCTTTTTAAAATTTTAAAATGCAGATTTTTTTTTTAAACAAAAAAACCTTCGTCGGAAGGCCAAGAAAAGGGTTTTTTTGTTAGAAACTATCGAAAAAATTTGAAAATATTCTGAATAAAATATGACATTTTTCCTTTTAAACCCCTATCTCCAACATCTCGGGGATATGTTATAATCTTTTTTTTTTAAAACCTATCTGGAAAAAAATTTATTAGAAACACCCATATTAGAACATTTTCTGTATTTTCCCCCAAAGAATCCACCAGTAATTTTGTTGCAACTTTAATAAAACTGTATATTAGAAAGTACAGGTCGTCAGAAACGAGCACACGCGGTATCTGTACTTTTCTTTTTAAAAATATCGAGACATGCAATACCTACTTGCCGGAGATCTCGATTGTTGCCATTCTCGGGCCACCAGCAGTCTGTTATGGTAGTGTTTATGTTTCATGTCCCAAAGGACACGAGTATTTTTAACATTACTTATCAATAATTTGTTTCTCAGGCATGATGTATAACCGGGGTCCCGGGGACTGCAGCGGCAGAAGGGGAAATATAAAAATTTTTTACCGGTTTTGCCGCCTAAAAAACCCCTGGAACAGTACGTGCCGCGCGTTAGTCGCTACGGGACACCCAATATAAAAAAAAATTTTTTTGGTTACCGCGTCGACCGTCCCCCTCGCCCCGGTCGCGTTGCCGCTCACAAGGAAAACCGCGTTACTCGTCGAGAAAAGGCCCGGGCCCACTTGGGGGCGCAGGTGACACAGGCGACGCGGGGTGGGGGAGAATACACAGTTCCCCGGGAAAAAAACGTGTCACGCAGGTAGCGCATATTTGGGGAAACAGTCCTTGGCAGATCTTGTTATAAAATATTGGCGGGCGATTGCGAATAGCAAATAATACTATTTGGGGCCCAGAAAAAGGTTTTTTTATCATGGCGATGTTTTTTTGGCAGTTCCGAATCAGAGTTTTCCAAGAATTTGAAGAAACAGTTCTATTGTACAACATGTCAAAAAAAAATAAATCATTTTGGAAAAGCAACTATAAAAAAAAGAAATACTCACGGAGAATTTGCACTGTCATCCAAATTTTGGGGCCTGTTTTTTCAAATTATTTCCAAAAAAAGGGGGGAATTTGAGGGGAAATACATAACAGGGGTAGAACACTGTATTTATTCAGATGGTTGTAACCCCAAAAAACCCAAAAGGAACTAAAAAAAACTAGCTATTTGCTTAAGGTAACTTTTTTTTTTCATTTTAACGTTTCGATAAAAAAATTAAAAAATTTCTTGAATAATCAACATTCTATTCTGAAAAATTTTCAAAAAATTTCGAGCCTCACTGGTATTAAGCGGGTTGAAGAGGTATTGTTGCAACAGGCAAAAAGGGTGTGGGCCGGGTGTGGCGAGTGTAGCGGGTAAATGGCTGCTAGATTGTGTCATAGGTATTTGAGGTTGAAGAAAGAGGGTTGAAAGGGTCAAATAGGAGGTGGTCGTAAGAGAAGGTGCCGAGTTATTATAATTCTGATGTTCAATTTTGGAAAACCAAGAACTTGGGCTTGGTGATGGAAGAGGTGTTGACTTTTGACGAAAAAAGAGGAATAGGTCGGTGGGTATGGTGTTAAAATATGTATGTGGAATATGTCTTTGTTCATTGATAATAGTTTTGTTGACTCGTATTCAAAAGTCCTAGATATACAGCTTCTTTGACACAGCTTGAAACACATTATTTCTTGCAAGATGCTGAAATTTGGGAGGCATTTTTTGTGATTTGACCTTTTGAATGTAAAGTGATAAAGATCATTATCCAAAGAATTTTGTGCTGTTCTTTCAATTTGTCTTTCCTCTGCTCTTTTTTGTCGTTGAATCATTGACTGCTTTATTGTTTCCTGTATATCGTCTTTTTTTTTTTTTATTCTTAGACACAGATGTGGATCTGATTGACGGTCTTCAGTTGATTCCTTTCGTTTGAAAACCCTCTTTCCTTATTTTTCTGGATACCAGTACCAGACGTAGACGCTCATTCCATGTCATTTTCAATTTCCTGGTAATACTGTTGATTGTCCCTGATCCCTCTTCACCTTAAAAAAAGTTTGAGTATCTGGACGGATGGAGTCCCTTTCTTGTTGTGTATCTTCATCTTCACTATCTCCTTCTAAGTTACCTTCACGTGGTCTGTTTGAATATATGGAACCAAAAATTGCTTTTCTTTTTGGTCCCCTTGTTTTATGACGGCCGCAGGAGCTCCGCTTTTTGAAACTTCTTCTGTCTTCGCAGTGCATCGCGGTGGGGAATTACAGCTTCAGCCTAGTATTTTTGCCTCATTTCCTGTAAAAAAGTTTTATTGACTGGATATTAGGCATCCTCAGCTAGTAGAAACGGCCGGTTTTTACGAAAAAGTTGTCAACAAATTTAACTAGATTTTGGGATGGGTTATAATATATTCAATAAGGCCCATTTTCACAATTTTATGGTAACCAACAGGTTAAGGAAAAACCAATGGTTATCTTAAAAATTCTGTTTCACAATGTGCGTTTCCTCGAGAAGTTTTAGTTAACTAATAGTTATGTTAACCAGAAGTCGAGGTATTGGAACCACTGATCTTGTTTTTGCTTTGGTTAACCTATAAAAAGTTTATAATTTATAATTTGGTTTAAAGTATTGTTAGGAAAGATGGATTTTCTTTTGATATAAATGTTAGTAGTGAGGGAAAACGAAAAGCCCAGAATATTTCGTCCCAGAGTAAATTATTTTGAGGAATATAATGAATATGGTTTTTCTGTAGGTTTGACTAATGGAGAACGGTAGAAAATCTTTTAAAGGGGATTGGGGAAGTAATTGAACCCACACAGAGGTAGAAAATAATTTAAATATGTGAAGCTTTTTCGGTTATACTTTTGTTTTTTGTTTAGAAATGATTGTCTTAAGCCTCACAACAGCTTTTGCTTACTCTTGATTTTTTTTTGCTAATGGGTCATTTTGAGAATAGCACAATCACGGGGGTGTAAGTATCTCTACCGCATCGCGTACATTGGGGGAGTAAGCCGCTCTATTGCTGCTTTAAGGCCAAAAGACAAATGCCTGTTGGCGAAAGCCCAGAATGTGAAGCAGAGCTTTTATAATTTAGCACGATTTCCCAGATGTATTGGGGCCATGGGTTGAGCCATATAAAATACAATCCCCTGGGGGTCCTAATGCAGAAATCTATAGAAATAGGAAACAATTTTTTTCATTTAATGTCCAATCGATTGCGGATGCTGATCTGAAATTTAGAGATATCGTAAAAGGTGGCCCGGTTCCAGTCATGATGCACACATTTTTAAAAATTCGGTTTTGTGTGCCCGTCTAGAAAGGGGTGGGGGTTTTGGTAAAAGTAATTGTAGGAGATAGGGGTATCCAATAAAACCTTACTTAATCACACCACTAAGAAATGTAAGAAATGGTGCAGAGGCCCTTTTTTTAAAGAATCTTTAATAAGGGCCGAAATGTAGTGGAAAGGAAGTATGGGGGGAAAAGAAGATTTTGCTCTTTATGGGTATACGATTAAAAAATTTGGACACTGTTCAATATAATTGTAAAAACGACTGCCATTTTAAAACAAGCACTCAACCAAAATGAAAAGTTCCCCCCTGTGAATGAGGAAGAAGAGCAGCCAAAATTTTGAAATGGCTTAATGTACCAAATGCAGTAAAGAAGTTTTATGGAAACAAAAGAACAGGATAATTTAATTAATAACTTTTTTGCTAATTTGTGATGATATAAATACTTTTTTGACTTTATAATTAGGTTCGTAATGAATTGTTATGTTTTTTGTGTTATTATGTTAATATTATCTTGCAATATAAGATATTAAAACAGTTAAATTAATTTTTTACTAAACAAAATACTTTTTTTAATGTAAGGTACCTACCTATAAACTATATGTTTATCTAGGAAGACTATCCGGTTGGTCAAAAAATTGTTTTAAGTGATGCACTGCATAAAAATGTTTTACAAATTTTTAAAGAAAATAATTTATATTTCTATACCAAATTAACACCCTAATTTCACAAAAAAAACCTTTACTTAAAAACTATACTGGGTGGTCCTTTTTAGAGTGCAACAAATTGAAACCTTATTTGAATTTCCATAATATCGGGGCCCAACTGGTTTTCAAATTATATTATCTAAAAACTGAGACATGGGACCCTCACCAAACATTTTCACATACTTTTAAATTTTAAGAGGAACACTTTGGGAAGAAAATTTTATTTTGGAATTTGAAAAAAAAAATTTTACCTCCCCCCTTCTCAAAATTCCAAAAATATCTGCCTTTTCTTGTAAATAGAGGCATTTTAAAGTCTCCATAAAAAAATTTTGGGGTGAAAAAAATTTCAACGGTTATAGTTAAAAATATTGAAAAATTTCATAAAATTTGATATTTTTGTCTACAATGGATCAAATTTATAAAAAAAACAAAATGGAAGATTTGATTTTCCAACTTTTGATTTTCTCTGGGGAACAGAACTAATCAAAATATTAAACTTTTTTTTTAAATTCCAAAATAAATATTTTTTTAACCAAATTGTTCCCTTTTGGGCCAAAAGTATCAGGTATATGTTTGGTTTGCTTTGGGAATAAACTAATATGTTTAAATCCCCAAATTTTATACCTCCTTTTTTTTTTTTTTAATGTTTAATTTTTTTCTGCAGTTTTTTATAAGAATTTAAAACAAATTTTTAATAAGGATTTTTAGGAAATTTTATTATAATAAATTTATAGAAATTTTATAAATACAGTGTGTTCCAGGATAGGGTTAAAGAGGAAAATGGACCAAAATTTTTGAATTTCAAAACGAAATTTGGGGGAAAACCTGGTCGCATGGCCCAAAAAACCAAAAATACAAAATTTTCCAAAATTTAAATTAAAAGGGATTATAATAAAAATATGAAAAATGCCCAGAACTTAACCACTTTTATTTTTAAAAATAGAAAAAAATTGTACAAGTAAATATTGTAGAAATTGAATTTTATGTCAAAATTTGATTAATTGATAGTATAAAAAAAAATGTTATTGTCAATTTTTTCATTATTATTTCAACTTAAATATTAGGCAAAATAATGAATATAAAAGAAAATTTAATAATTTTATAATATATATATATATATATATATATATATATATATATATATATATATATATATATATATATATATATATATATATATATATATATATTTTTTTTAATTTGTTGCCTTAAGCCAAGTATTTTAAAAAGTGTTAATGTGTAATGTAAAAAAATTACAATTTTTTTTTTAACTCTAATTTTTTAACATTAAATTTTAACATAAAATTTGATTATTTACAATAGTTACTTACACAATTTTGCCATATTTTTTAAAAATAAAGGTGCTTTACTCTTGGTCATTTTTCATATTTTTAGTTATAACTCGCCCTGTATACTACCATTCAAAGTAAAATTTTTGTATTTATCAGTTTTGGACCATGCGACCAGTTTTCCCAAAAGAACGTTTAAAATTCCAATATTTTTGGTCCATTTGTCCTATTGTAACACCTATGTTGGACCCGCTGTATATCTGTGAAATAAAAAATATAAATCCAGTTTACATCTACAAATTCACTTCTATTTAATTAAAATTGTTTAAAAGCAAGTTAGTAGTAGTCATTTTAAAATTTTCTTTAAAATAAAAAATTTGAATAGGAAATCATGACTTGCTATTTAGCATAACATATGATTTTTAGAATCTGATCAATTTAACATTTTGGTATATTTTTAAAAAGGTACTTTAGTCTTTAGAAGTTTATACTTTGTACTGCTAATGTAGTTTGATGTTATGCCCATTGCTCATACTTTTATATAAACTTTTTTGACAAATTAAAAATACTTAAAAATAAAAAAAGTTTCTTATAGGTGGTGCACTCAATGGACCATACTGAATAGTAATAAATATTTTTACATAACATAAAATAAATTAAAAAAGTTTAATACTCTAACAAAAACAGTTGGTTAACAACTTTAGAAAACTGTAATATTATAATTTATACTATGGTGTCATTGCCAACCTACATGTTTATTTACAAAATACTAAAAAAAAAACGAAACAAGTTTTTTTTTTAATATAATTCACATAAAATAAAGTAACAAATAGAACTTTTAGCATCAGTTCCAACTTAATACCTTTATAAGGAAAACACTAATTATATTTTTTTCAAACATCACAACTAAGTAAGCGTAATTGATTTTAAAAGAGAACGTAAAGAAACACATCATAAACAACCTAAATGTTAATTCACAAAAGATTGCACAACAAAATATAACTACCACTAATAAAATTTATATAATATGTACTTAAATGCCATAAAAAAATAATATACTCTATGTGATAAAAATAAAATTTTCAGCCTTGAACTCTACTTAAAATAAGTATTTTGAGTACCTGCCTCTACTTCATTGTTTCTGCAGCAGACCTCTTTTATGTTTTCTAATTTATAGTTTTTTAATTCAATTTTTCTTTGTAAGTACCTCCATCCTCAATTTATGTTCTTCCAGAAATTTTTCTTTTTGTAGTTTTATAAAAACTAAGTTTTTTTCAATGAGTACATCATTCTTCGTCTTAAATTTTTTTGTATTATGCTTCTTTTTACACTTAATTCTACTCTATTCCTTTGGTTTTAACTTGGCTGATACTGGCTGTTTCAAATCTTTACTGGTATAATCAGACCAGTTATTTGTTTCACTGACACTCCGCATCGGGACTATTATTCTGTTCTAAAATGAAAAGTAATTTTAGGAGTAATCTTTAAAAAAATAAAATGGAATAATAGTTTACATTTATGCAAAAATATATTGTTAAGAATATTACCTTTTTTTTTAAATGTCACTAAAACATGAATTGTTCATTTCATCTGGGCTGGCATCCTCTGAAATAAAAGTTGGGTTGTCACATGAAACGCTTGTAGCTTCTGGTTCTGTAGACATATTATAATTTCTAGAATGATTTGGTTAGCTTCTGTTATGGTGAAGAAAAATTTTTATCAGAGCATCACTATCATAACAATTTGATAATCCAGTTACTTGCTCTCTCAGCATATCCAAAATCTCTATTTCAATTTCATTCTCGACTTCACTCTGCACCTTTCTATCTTTTGTACGGACCACCTCCAGTTTTTAAAATATTCTTTTTTTCTTCCGAAAACTTTTGCTTTGTCTTTTTTTTAAATTGTTATATTTTTCTTTTAAATTTTTTTATAGAACGGAACACACTAGAGGTATTTAAACTGTTAAATTCAGTCTCCACTTTTTTCCATACCTCTTTCTTTCTGCTTCCATGATACAGCATTACTTTTTTACATTTCAATTACATTCTTTGTACTTTTTATCACAATTATTAGTAATTGTTCTTCCTCCTTCGAAAAATTTGCACAACGTCGATGGTCCTGTTGTTTTTGACTTTTAATCTGATTTGACTCCATTTTATTCTAAAAGTTAACACATAATTATACACTATACACCTATTTATATTATTTTTAAGTGACTGTAATGCCACACAAATCACAAAATTTTCTTATTAAAAAGCTTTTTGCTATCATAGCTTTTAGAATCTGTATTCTTTTAAATGTATAACATAAATAAATAACCAGTATAATTAAATTAAACGGGTACTTACATAGAAAATCAAAAAATTGGCAAAACTTTGCAATATTTACAAACAACTGACAACTTAAACATAACCTTAGAACACTTAAGGCGTTTTTCGCAATCTCAAAAATGCTCGGTTGCAAGTATACCAGGCCGCTTTTGCTGCACCTAATAAAATTAAATACTATCCTTTAGTTAGTTAACCAATAGCAAAAAGGTAAATGTGAAACACTTTCAAGTTAACTAAATACTAAACCAAAAGGTTTTGGTTTGGTTACTAAAAAGTTTACTGGATTTTGTGAAAATGGGCCTAAGAAATTAACATAAACTTGAACATAAAAAAGTTGAATAGTAGTTACATCATTTTTTTTTGCAGGCATTTGGCCTCTGGAGATAGCTACAGAAGCATAGCGTCAGCTATAGAATGGGGATCAAGAACAGTTGCTAAAATTGTAAATGAGGTATCTGCTGCAATATGGACAATATGCAACCGTGTATATGCCAAAACCAACTATTGATATGTGGCAAGCTATTTCATTGGATTTTGAGAAGAAATGGCATTTTCCTCATTGCGTCGGAGCTATCGACGGAAAACATATAGTGATTAAAAACCACCAAACTGGCTCCTCATACTACAATTACAAACAAAATTGCTCCATTGTTTTGATGGCTACCGTTGATGCGAATTATAAATTTACTACCATTGATGTGGGGTCGATGGGGAGATTCAGCGATGGTAACATTTTCTCAAACAGCCCACTTGGGAAGAAACTGATGAGACAAACCTTTGGCTCTTCCACCACCGACTTTATTTGGTACAGTGAAGTGCCTTTACCATACGTTTTTGTGGGTGATGAAGCCTTTCCGCTAGCAGAAAATATGATGCGACCATATCCGAGGCGAAGTGTTACTGGGAATCATGAAAATAAAATTTTTAACTATAGGCTGTCACGAGCCCGTCAATGTATTGAATGTGCCTTCGGAATTCTCGCTTCTCGATTTCGTGTGTTCAGAAGACCTTTTGAAATTAAAGTTGAAAGCGTTGTGAATGTTACAAAAGCAGCTTGCGTCCTGCAATTATTTGCGAGGGTGCAAAAGAAGCCTGTAGCAACTTAGACGGAACTGATGCTGAAATGCCTACAAATCAGCTACTTTCATTACGAAATAGTAATACCCGAAGTACATCAAACGCTTTTTCTAATAAGACAAAAATTTACGAAATATTTTAATACAGAAGGACAAATACCTTGGCAAAAAGCAAGTGTTTTACAAGAAAATTTTAATATTAATAATCTGACTTAGCAATATATTGTTTTAATATCGTAAGCTTATCATTTTATAGTCAAACTTTGTCGACCACTTCAACTTTAATTAATATAACATAATATTTGTCTAGCTTACCGCTTTTTAAATTAAGTTCTTTTCCTATATCGTTCCATAATTCATCCTTTAATTTTCCTTTTAAATATGGGATCGTTGGTATCATACAGAATTGTATGCCTCCTCACCATTTCAATTAATTGTTCATCCATTTCGAAAACAACCACAAAAAGTACCGCTAACCAAAAACTACAACGCACGTGGTACAGTAAACTGTGTCCGGAAGACTGCGTCAGACAGGTTTATTTAAACACAGTTCTGTGCTACCCTGCTCTGCGTTCCAATATGCGCGGGTCTATTTAAATTGTACTGAATACAGAAACCTGCACTGCCTTGCCCTGCGTCGCCTGTGTCACCTGCGTCCCAATGTGCGGCCGGCCTAAACGTTTAACTGACTCTTCAGGCAGAAAAAGTAAAAGAAATTATAACTGCGGCGACAGGAATGGACAAGTTTTAACCGTACTACCTGTAGGTCATTAGGCATATATGGGTTAATATAAACATTCAAAATATACATTTTAGATGTTAATATTGAACTATATTATTTCAAAATATATTGATTTACTTAGAACTGGCCTGGCTTAACATTATACACATAGACAAATTGAGCTTTCTAATAGATCCATTGTGCAACCATGGTTTTTTATATAGGGTCTGTCAGGACCTTCTTGTTAGAATTTTCTACAGAGTACAACAGAAGCTGCTTTTATTTGATGTTTGATTTTTCTTATAAACTAAAAAAGTAAATTTTACAATAAGGGTATTAACATTAGTATTACCATAAATGGAAATAATAGTGAAAGAAAAAAATTGTTATTGCAGAGTAAAATTATCTAATTTTACTATCTACAATAACGAAATAAAAAATGTATTTATGAATTAGATAAATAAAAGTAATGCTTAACAAAGTTTAGAATAAAATTGACCTGATAAATATTAGAAATATGGGCATTTCTTTGTAAACTGGGCAGCTTTAAGCCTATTTTTGTCTCGATAAACAGTTCCTTTGTTAGTTTTTTATAGGTTAATAATTTTATTTAATTATTATTATTGAGCAAACTCAAAGAGCATACGAAGCACTACGTAAAAATAAAGATTAATTTTATTAAATATTATTTAAGCAGTTTTAATTATGAACCAGGGGACCGTGCGTAAAATTGGTAATAAAATTAACATTAGTTTTCTTAGGTATATTATTTAATTAAAAAATAAATTTCTATGATAATATTAGTAAAAAGTACATTAAATTTTAAATATTGAAAATATGATTTTTTTTTAATAATAGTGAGATATACATCTTTTTCGCAAGGGGACTGTTTTTAAGGACATGTAGGGGACTGTTTTTTGAGCATCATAAAAATGTTTTTTATATAAAAAACTTTATTTTAATGAATATTGAACGATGGAAAGCGGTTAATTAGGTGATTATTTTTTTAAGTCGAGTACAAATTATAAAATAAACTATATTTTTCATATTATATCGGCCAGAGAAAGTGAGTTGCCCGGTTTATGTAGAAATACCCATATATCTTTTGATAGTGGATATCCAGAAGTATCTTTATGAATTTAAATAAATATATAAATAATCATATACAGGGTCTTCATTAATGTTTGTAAACCACGTGACCAAAAATGTTGCGGGTTGCCTATTCAGAGGTTGCACAAAATTTAATAAAATATCCCTAGAAATATTCATTGGCGCCGGGCATTTTAAAATCGATATTTAAATGTCAATTACATTTTTTTTAAGGTTAGAAAAATTACCATTTATCATTTTTTCAAGTAATTGTAATTTGAACCAAGTTATTACAGCCTTTTTGGATAATTTTTGTATGCATTTAGTTTTGAGTCTTTTGTTTGTCAATAATTTAATTTGCTAGGTTTAGGTACAAAAAATTCTAGTCAAAGAAACGAGGGATTTTTTTGAGTTAGATGGATTTGAATGCGGTTTTTTGTATTCGATTCATATCAACGTCTACAAACTTTGTGAACAAATTTAATTATTGGAAAATGAAAACCTGCATTTCTGCAATTATAAAAAATGTATAACTAGGTAAATAGTGATAAAAAGAGAATGTGTTACTCGGGAGTTTTCAAAGTCGCTGACATGCTGACTATAGATTGGCAAGGCCTACGGAGCACCTGGTGGGGCTAAGGATAGTGTAAACGTTGTCTAGTGGAGTTTTACGACAGTTGGACCGACATTAGCAGGATTTGTTGTAAAAGTTTAGAAGACGACGTTTACACCATACATAGCGCGCACCAGGTACTCCCCAGGCCCTTGTCAATATCATATGAGTGTTCAACGACCTCGAAAACCCCCGAGTAACAAATTCGAGCCCATTTGCATCATTATTTACCTAGTTATAATTTTTTTATAGTTGCAAACTTTAAGATGCATTTCAAAAATGCATTTTTCTAATGCAAAAATGCAGTTATTTATTTCCCATTAATTAAATTTGTTTTACAAAGTTTCTATATGTTTATACACTTCGAATGCAAAAACCGCATTTGAATCCATCTTACTGCACAAAAAATCCCTCGTAAGGCCTATTTTGGTGCCATGTTCCCTTGACTATGTTGGGTTTAGCGAAGATCCTTTAATATATTTTATTATACCTTTGGATTTTAGTCAATTTAAACTTAATAGGAAAATTCAAGTCACATTAACTCTTAGTTTACACAGTTTATTCATATTATTTTAATAAAACTACTTGACTTAAAATGATGGACATGACTTAGATTTATTTTTACATCATTAATAAATTACACTACCTAAGTTACATAATAAAAACAATTAGGAGAATTATTACATGCTAAAAGAAATTAAGATAAAACAATATACAAAAAATTCCAATTATTTTAACCTGGCAAATGAAACCACGCTTCATCAGAGAAGAAAGTACGGTCCAAAACATCATTCATTGTTAAGAATCTCATCGAACCATTGACAAAACTGCACCCTCTTTCTAAAATCTGGTGATAGGAATTCTTGCAATACTGTGACCTTATATGGATGCATTTCTAAAAAAAAAAAAATATAGGCACTGAAAAACATTAATTTCAATTTTTATTTAAAATAGTATCTTTACCGGACTGAGTAGACAACTTCTTCACTGATTTCTTAGGAATGTGCTCCATTCGAGCACGTATATCAAGAACAGGTTCTGTAAGCACGGTAGGCCTTCCAGTGGACTTGCCCTTACAAATGCAATTCTTGTTTTCAAAGCCATTGATTAGCACATGTCTGTGATGGAAAAATGTTTCGTACTCAACAAGATTGTCAGGAAACCTTTCTCTACACTGGTCCATGCAACTTTGGAGAGAATATGACCAAGTTCCATCCTTATTTCGAGTTGCACTTCTAAAATGTTCCATTATTATAAAGGCATCTTGTTCCACAGTCCACATTTTAAACATTTTCTAAAAGTAAACAAAACAGTTTTATTTACGTAACCTCAATAACAAAAACACATGTAAACTTACCTTTAAAACTCGAAATGTGAAAAGTAGTTCTGAAAAGAACTGCTTTAAGCTTGTAAGGTTCGTTTTCAAACATAATTTGATCAAAAAAATCTAAAACTTTTCCAAAAAAATCTATCCAAAAACCAAATACCGCTAACGCCAACAATGGTCTGTCAGTAGTGTCAGTCAAGTCTACTGTCGAAACAGAGCTTGCTGTGTTACAACACTAATATTTTTCCTTAAAAAAGGTGGTTCTTGGACCACTAACCTGTACTGATTCTGATTTTTTGAATTTTAACATTTTAGGAGGTTATTATAATCAATAATAATGATTTACACATTTTTGCTTTGTTCGGAGTTTAGAAGCTGGTAAATTGTCACAGAAAAAAATAAATGTCGGAAAAAAACTTTATGAACTTTTTTCCATCGTGGCAACATTGTAAATAGGAAAGAAACCAAGAGTGGAGCCACTTTTACAAACCAAAATCGCGTGGTCACGTGGTTTACAAACATTAATGAAGGCACTGTACTTACATTTATTTATAAGGCTAATTTGGGCATGTTTTTTTCCCCTGCTTTAAAAGTAAATATTAAATTAAAGGCTATTAACATTAGTAATATTATAAATTAAGATAATTGTGAAAGAGAAAAATTGTTACTATGGAATAGAAATAATTAATTTTATTGATCGATATGTAGTATTTAAAAAAATAATAATAAAGACATAAATAAAATTATTATTACTTTAAGATTGTAAGCGTAAAAAGAAAAAAAAATGTTTCAGATTGTGTGTGACAGTAAACATTTAGTTACACTAAAATGTATAAAGAGACTGGACTTACTAGATTTGAGATTAAAAACTTTAAAATAAACTAAATCATTTACAACATTGACGACCGAGTAATGAACGCGTTGTTAAACTTAGCAATGGGTTAGATTTAACAAAGAGGTAAAAATGAACACACTTGGCAACAGGGCATAACTTACATGGTAACTATTTGTAAAAAAATAATTAAGTTCGGGATTTTGCGTTAAAAATCAAATAGACATATGAAAAAAATTAAAAAATAATTACCTTGCACACAATATGAAAAAAACTAGGTTCGGCACTCTAACAAAAGTCATATTATACATTTTCTTTAAATATAAGCAGCATCATAGATAGCTCAAATGACTAATACTGCAGAAGTTCTTTAAATTTGAGTTTCTAACAGGTTATTTAATATAAATTATGCTTATTCCATTTTATTGATACCTACTTTCAGGTAGGTACATCTAGAGTAAACAAACTATTTGCTTTATTTTCCTAGAAAATTGATGTTTTAATTTAATACATATTAGTAAAACTATTTTTTCCATTGCTTTATTACTTACTGCTGTTTATTATCTAGCTATGCTTTTTGAAAACAAAAGAATTGAAATAAATTTATATAATAGACAGGGGGAGCGTGACGTCACAAACTGTCGACCTGTCAAATGTCACCCAAAAGGTTTCCAAACAAACATTGGAAACATTATAAATCCCCATAAGCAGCTTTTTTTGAGTTATTTTATTATTACTGAATATTTAAATAAAACGTAAGTATGATAATTACACACATACAAGCAAAATCTTTTAAAATATAGTTTTTAAATAATCTTGATATTTATTAAAATGCGTAACTTTTAAGGTTATGTCATAATGTTTCTATTGATTTATTTCATTTTATTTTTGTTATTTTAGTTGAGTACACCAACAATAAGTATGGTAATGTGTTTTGCGCCAGATTGCAAGCATTATAGCGAGCAACGGACCTGTAATTTCTTTAGATTTCCAAAAGATCCCCTGGAAAGAAAGAAATGGATTTCCCTACTAAGGTATTATTTCTAGGATTCTTGTCTGTTTATTGTATCTACATATTGTGTTTCTTTTAGGCGAAAGGATGAAAAACCTTCAATCCATGCATTAGTATGTAGTCTTCAATCCATGCATTGGTATGTAGTTGTCATTTTGTTGACAAAAATAGAAAGAATGGTCTCACTATTTTTGAGCATAATATAGCAAAGAGGTTTCCCGAGGATAAACTAGAAAAATTGTCAAAAAAAACCTAGGTAAGCTTATATTGCTAACTTATATTATTTTATTTATTTAACAAGCTTGACTTTTTTAAGGAAAAGGTCATTAATTGGCGATGATGTTCAAGTTGAAACTCAGGCTAAAGACGTACTTAATACAAACTTATCCATGCCCAGTACAAGCTCGTCCACTTCTCCGAAGCCTGGTGCTTCAAATAAAGAAGCTGTCGACAATTTGGCCAGTGATTTGGTAGAATGTGAGCCTGTGCCAAGTACCAGTAAGGGACCTGATTTTAATTTTTCAGCAACTGCTGAGGCTGAAATTTATTTTTGCAAAAAGAGTTGGAGAAGGCCAAAGGAAAACTCTAGAAGTTGACTTTAAGTTTTTCATATGAACATATAAAAAATAGTGATAAGAAAGTTCAGTTGTATACGGGTTTGCCTTGTAACGAAATTTTCATGACTCTATTTACATTGCTTGGGTCTTATAAATTAAATTATTACCAAGGGTGGGAGGAAGTCAATGATCCAAAAATTGATCAGTTGCTGCTTACCTTAATGAAACTACATTTAAATTTACTTAAGGAAGATCTTGGTATTAGATTTAATATTTCTCGAAAAACAGTTGCCAATATTTTTTATACTTGGTTGTACGCCCTTCATGAAATAATTTATAAAAACTTTATGTATGCCAACATGTTTTAATAATTTTACAAACTGTAGAATTATTTTAGATTGCACTAAAATTTATTGTATCCAAACTAAAAATATGGAAAAGCAAAAAGCAACTTACAGCTCATATAAACACAGAAATACTTTAAAGGTATTAATTGGAGTTGCTCCAAATGGTGTAATAACTTATGTTAGTGAAATGTACATTGGTTCTGTTTCAGATAAAAAAATAGTGCAGAATTGTGGTATACTAGATCAATTTGAGGCAGGAGATTTAATAATTGCTGATAAAGGGTTTTTAATTCGTGATATGCTACCTCCAGGAGTAAATTTAAATATTCCACCATTTTTAACAACACCTCAATTTACTCCTCAACAAGTAGTTCAAACTAGGACTATAGCTAAAGCAAAAATTCATGTTGAGAGAGCTATTCGACGTTTAAAATGTTACAAGATTTTAGGTTTATTTCCTGCTAATTTACTTTCTCACGCATCAATAATTTGTCAAGTTTGTGCTGCTTTAACACATCTACATTTCCCTTTAATCAAAGAAGTTGAAAATCTGTTTAGTGACTCTGATGAAGATTAGTTGGGACTGATTTGTTGAATTTGTTTTTGATGCAAAAAAAGATTAATATAAACACTTAAACATTTAACATAAAACTTTAAATGTTGTAAAAGAAGCAAGTTTCTTTTTTGATTCTATAACATTTTACTTACTTCTGTATTTTACCCCATTGATTATTAATTTTGAGCTTTAGTCACTTGTTTATTAACTTATATAAACTTATTTTTTTGGGTTTGAAGAAAAAAACAATTAATATAAATCATGATAAACCTGTTAATAAATTATACTAAGTATTATGGTCGTTTTTATTAAAAATTATGATTATCATTTGAGCATTACGAATTATAAAAAATTAAGGGGCTAAAAAATAAAAGGCATAGTTAATAAATTATTTATTTCCACATAAAAATGGCAAATATTTTAAAATATAAAAATCCTTTAACAAATTTATGTTGTTGTGCCATTCTTCATCCCTAATAACATCATAAATGACACTTTCTTCTGGGGTCCAAATCACTAGGTTACAAATTTTTCTTTTTGTTAAATATAAATTACCTTGGATTTGGTCATAATAGATGTGACTCCTATTTAAATCAAGGTTGCCACATTCATTTTTTATACAAAATGTATTTTTTATCACTTAGAGAATTTAACAGGGACATGGATTCCCGATGCTTGTAGGGGCATTTAATTTCAACTATGGCATCATCACTCACTAGGCCATCGGGGCCTCCCCCCAGATATCCACACTCATGGAGCCATATGCCGGTTGCTTCAACTTTGACATGCCTATTCTTTTCTAGGACTCTGACACCATTACTTTCATGTTCTCGACCCCACTGTATGGCTTAAACACCACCCAAGGTGTAACTTTCTAAACAAAAAATATATATTAAAATCACGATTAAATTTATATTATATTAGTGGCAAAATACCTGTTAGTTTCGAGAACAATGATGGAGGATATCTATTATTCTTCACAGCAGACAGGACATAAGAAAAATTGCTGGCTGTAATTCTACTCTTTCTTGCCATTAACCACAGCTCATTTTTAAATTGCCCGGTGGATTTTTTGGCAATGTCTATAACTTTTTGCCACGTTACTTTTGTAGCCCTTTCAAAATATTCTTTTTTTGTTGGTAACTTCCACATATTCTTGGAAAAGCAAAATACGTTCTATGTCCACTACATCCTCGGTGGAAAGATTAGGCTCTGCCCTAAGAAGCCAGGTAAGACCAACGGCATTCTTAAAACCATACAATTTGGTCTTAAATGAATTTAATTGCTCATCACTTATCGTCCGGCTCGTTGATGAGTGGGGCCTTGTTGGAAAAAGATCCGAAATGGTGTGAACTTCATCACTTTTTGTATTTCTTACATTCCATGTGCAGGAAACATCTGTTGAAGATATATTATGGTACGCAAATATTGCCAATGCCGCCATGTGGTGACAAATGCGCTGTCCTCTTGGACATGTACATGTAGCCTGATCAATGTCCTTCTCAGAATCAAGGTGCAGCTAAAATATTTATAATAAGTTTAGTTAGGTACTGCCAATTGAAAAGAACTTAATTTTTTTGGGTTTTTGTTCTCACTTAACGTTTTTACTTACCTCAACTTTATATACTTTATCCTTCATACTTGCATGGATGTTGCCACGTATGATCATAAGGTCATTATCAAAAGCCATGTCTTTAACATGGTTTGAATCGACCGCATTTTCACCACGAGAAACCAGTTTGGGTTCATCCTTAAAAAATTCTACGATTGCAGAAAATCGTAAAAAATGCTTAGAAGCCATTGTACTTCACAACACAATGGATGCACAACAGATCTAAAACAAAAAAGCTACTGTTAGTTTTTGTTTTTTACTGTTCTAAAATATAAAACCGAGTATAAAACATTTATGATAACTAACCAAGTAACTAACATTATATGAAATTTACTTTGTATACCCCAAGTGCAGAACAACTTACATTTTATGAGAACATTACCATTTACATATGAAATTTGGCCATATTTTTATCCAAGTATAATAATAATAATATATAAGTATATAATAATGGATTAGTACCAGAGAAGCAGACAGAAGTAACCTAACAAAAAACTCGGTTTTGTTTGTTTAAATTGCCACCATTTTTTAGTTATGGTCTGTGTCCTATTAAGATTTAGCGTGGAAGTTAGTAAAATGATTATTTACTGGTTTTATTTAAGAGCAAAACAATAAACTAATGCTGAGCCAAAATAAAATTTTCAGCCAACTCTTATAAAATTAATAGTATCTTAAATTTAGGCGGAATCCTATGGAAATATTTCATATATATGCTTTAGTGGTATGTAAAACATATAGTCCAGAACACATATAAAACACACCATCAAAAAAAGTTGTATGGAAACCTACGGTTTGACAGCTCGAAAAACATGGCGTCGCTTACGTCACTACTCCCCCTGTCTATTACTAGTATTAAGCTAACGACTGATCTCTTTCCCAAGTTAAAGCGTGTCCAAAGCTATAAGATGCGGTACTAAAAAAACCGTTGAAGACCCGATGTGTTATAGGTCCGATCGATGCAAGGCCTTTGTCGAAATCTAAGTTTAACGCACTCTAGGGTGTAAAACTTGATCTAAGAATTTTTGCATCGCAAGGAAAAGATGTTGTTGGTTGTAGAAACAGAGTATAAACATATAATCTTTAAACGCACGCTAGATGAGATGGATTTTGGAGTAGCTCAAGAGCTTTTTGTACGATTTCACATAATAATTGCCCTTTTTTATTGTTACATTTTTAGGAGCACACCAAACTCTGAGGCTCGTAAAAATTTTCGTCACTAGAAATCTACTTTACTACTAACTTATCTATCGCAACCTTCGAGCATTTACTACTAGAGGCAACCTTGCAACTTGGTCGTGCGAACACCCCACGTGAGAGGAAGAAAAATAAGAGTGCACCATTTTCTCCTCGCTCTACGTGCTAAGTGATGGGCGGGGCATATACTATTTTCCGCTGACTATTAAGCACGAGAATCAAGAGGGAAAATTTGTACCTTTATTTGTCTCGTTTTCTTACGCGCACTGTGAGACTTGATCGGACATGTGGCTTGGCAAAATTGTAATATTTAGTAATGCAAGCTAAAAACAATGGGACAGTTAGCTCCTAAATCATTAAATTAAACCATTTTGTATGCTCTTTGAGTGAGCTTTAAGTAAGTGCAATCTGTCTTCTGCATCAACTTAAGAGGGTAATTATGCAGAAAGTGGCCGCAACGGATTTTAACGAAATTTGGTATACGGGGTTTTTTGGGGTGCTGATAACAAATCTAAAAACCTTTTTAGGGGAAAACATTTTATTTTTGAGATATCCATCATGAAATTTGAAAATCAAACTAACCTCATTAACACTATTCCTCTTTCTTTTTGTACAGAATTCTTGATTTTTACACTAAATTGGAACACAATAGTTTATGTACACCTTTAAAAAACTTGTTTTTATATTTATTTTATACTTATTTTTCATTTAATTGTAAACATTCACTTTCGAACGCCGCAACCATGTATACAATAGGGAAATTTCAAGCAAACATGGCCGCACTTTTTGAAAGTCATACTTTGCAATTTAATGGAAAAAAGGTGTAAAATATACATTAAAAAAAAAGTTTTTAAAAGGTGTTTATAAAATATTGTGTGTCACTTTAGTGTAAAAATCAAGAATTGTGTACTAAAAGAAGGGGGAATATAGTGTAAATGAGGTGAGTTTAATTTTCAAGTTTGATGATGGATATCTCAAAAACGAAACGTTTTTCGCCAAAAAATGTTATTAGATTTGTGACCAGCGCCCCAAAAAACCCCCGTATACCAAATTTCGAGAAAAAAATTCAAAACATGCCAAAATGGGACGAAAACGTGACATGATTTTTATTTTAAAAAATTTCTCCTAGATGAGGGCATTTTTTAAACAGAAGACCAATTGGGCACTTTGTGTCCTAAAGTTGGTCTTTCATAATCTACCGACCACAATCGGAGGTACCGTTTTCGAGCTACAGGTGCCCAAAGTTGATCAATTTTTTCGTTGAAAATCGTCGATACAATTTTTTCTATTTATCGGATCGCGCCCCAAATCAATTGGGTTCTGAACGGGACCAATTCTGACCTGTGTGCAAAGTTTCGTTTTGATAAAATAAAACCCTGGACAGATAATTGATTACGCTCACCTCGATTTTTAAAAAGTCACATTTTTTGCCAAATCCTGTATTTTTCTATCCCTAAATTTTTTTTGACATGTGCCCCGTTAAGTTCCCCAATTTTCCTGAAAATTTCAACTTTCCATCTTTTACTGTTTTTTTACTATGAATTTTTTTTCCATTTAAAAGCAAAAAGCAACACCAACCTAGCGAAAACAACATAAGCGGCACATATCGTGGCCTATGTGCAATACCTCGCAAGTACCAAAAATCCAAAATTGAGATTTTCGCGCCATTGAGCTAAGCGCGTGGTCTTACACCAATCACAGTCCCCCATCCCGCGAAAACAACGGCAAGCATGCAAGTGAATTCATGTCAATATCTCGCGGTTAAATTATGGTACAATACCTTGTAAGTGCAGTTTCAAGTAATAGTGCTCCGTAGAAGATAGATCACAGCGGCGGTTTTAGACCAAAAGCAAAGTAAGTACAACATATTTAGTATTGTATTGTTTTTTTTGTTGGAAAGAAAACATATTGGTTGAACTATTTAACTAAAAATTCAGCGGGTTTTCCCCTTTTATTTACTATTTTCCAATTATTTACATACGAGGAATTGCATTATATAAGATTTTGTATATACGAGATTTTGCACTTTATTTCTCTGTTTTTTTCTGTGTTTCAATTTCATGCTAACCTAAATAATTACTTTCGTTAAAAAAACACTACATTTAAAATTTGGCAAAATTCCGCTGCCTTGCTTTTTCTACTGTTTAATAATTCCTTTTATTTTATTTTTTCAGAATGCCCAGGAAAAATTATGGTAGACCTAGTGCTTAATAAAGATGTTGTTGGACAAGAATTCCCGGGTAAACCCACCATTAGAAAGACAATGAATAGTAAGTTTTTTAAAGTTTCGAATGCCGTGCATACAGGGGCCATATTATGAAATCTTTACTCGAGACCAAGCAGATCTCAAATTCAAGATCAACATTAAATCATGACATCTTTTCTAACTGTTTCTAGAGGATATGCCAGTATTTTAGAAGATGGTACAATTCTTTCCACAAAGCTTAGAGGAAATAGAGCACTCAATTGATTACAATTTACCTTCAACTTCCCCAAAAAAATCAACTAATAGATGATGCATGCAGAAACATCGTGGAAAGTGATAAAGCTGATCCAAGTTATGATGCTGAAAGTGATACAATTCTTAGAGTAACGTTATTTTAACAAGAAACACTAATTCACAGATGATTCTGGCGGAGGGGTGAAATGGAAAGAAATCTGATGCTGGGATTCAACAAAAAAAAACTAAACGAGCTAAGAGAAGAGATTCTGATAAAGCAAAAAGGAAAAGAATTCAAACAAAATAAACGAATGAAGGGTGAAAGGTATCTTGGATTTACAAGAAAAAAGGGAAAAAGGAAAATGAAACCATGAGAAATGAAAGAAAACTAAAAGAAAAGATGCGACGGAAAACATTGTGAAAAAATAAAGTTTTATGGATGTAAAAAATAAAAAGGAAGACAGAACAAAATTATTTAATACATTTTGGAAAGAATTGTCTTGGGATCAAAAAAAAAGTACGTTGCAAACAATGTGCAAAAATGGAACCCAAAAGACGTAAAAACCCAAAATTGCAGAAAAACAAAAATCTGTTTCCAGTTTACCACCTGAAAGTGGAAGATAGCACATTAAGAGTTTGCAAAAAAATGTTCTTAAACACTTTAGCACTAGGAGAATGGGTGTAAGAGAATGGCTCAAGAAAAGTGACAATGGCATGACCAAATCCAAAGAAGAAAAAAGATGCGAAAAGAAAAGTTTAAGAGAACCTAAAATAGGAGAAAGAAGAAAATTTTTGGAAGAGTGGTTTGATAAATTACCGAAAGTTCCGTCCCATTATTGCAGAGCTGATACTAAAAAAACTACATCGAGGACAATTTTATTAAAAATAAATCTCAATTATATAAGCGTTATGTTCAGTCTTGTAAAGGTAAAGCCTTAGTTGGTTTGTTTTTGATGAAATTTTTGATCAAAAAAACATGGGCATATTTCAGCCAAAAAAGATAGATGCGATGTGTGTTGCAGTTATGAAGTTGAAATAATGAACAAAGAAGAATATGAGTTGCACATAGCCAATAAAGATAGAGCTAGATTGGAAAAAAAGAATGATACAGAAGCGAGCTTAAGAGGGAGGTCACTTTAACAATGGACTTACAAGAAGTACAACTTTGCCCCAGAATGTTTGCGTCAGCCTTATATTATAAGCAAAAACTTCGAGTTCATAATTTCACTATTTACAACGTTGGTACGCATCAGGCAATGAACTTTTGGTGGCAATGGAGGGGAAAAAAAGAAGCATCCAATTTTGCTAGCTGCATAATTGATTACTTGAAAACCCCTTTCCCAAATTCCCAAAATCCCAATAATAATTTATAGTGACGGGTGCGGATACCAGAACAGAAATTTTGTTCTGGCCAACGCATTGCTTACCTGGTCTGTTAAGAATCAGACTATTATTGAACAAAAATATCTAGTAAAGGTCACACACAAATGCAGTGTGATAGTGTGCACAGCCTAATTGAAAGAAGGTTGGAAAAGCGAGAAGTATTCCTGCCTGCGGAATTTGTTGTTATAACAAAAAAAAGCTCGTCAAAATCCGTTCCCATTGGATGCGAAATACCTTAGTTATGATTTTTTAAAAACTTTGCTGATAAAAATGTACAATGGTATTCATCCATTAGGCCTCCAGGTGCTGTGGTGTCAGAATTAAGAGCACTTAGATACACTCCAGATGGTGCAATTTCGTTTAAAAATGATTTTGATCATGCTTATCAATGTTTAAGGGAAATCCAAGAATGTTTCTCCAGATGTAGAATACAGCCGTCTTTATTTAAATCGCCGAGAATATCAATAGACAAATACAAGCAACTTCTCGGGAAAATTTCCGACGTAATGCCTAAAGATTATCACGACTTCTATAAAACCTTCCTCATGAAAATGATAAAAAACATGTTTAACGCAACTTTTTTTTCATAGATACTTCTTAGGTTTTTTTATTTCAATGTATGTTTCATTTTTTGTATTTTTGTTAAATAAATATTTTTTTTGCGTCCTGTAAAAAAAAGTTTTATTTCTTATGTATTTATATTTATTTCTTATCTAAAACTCAATTCCTCTCAAATACATAAAATTAAAAAATATGCAGCTGCAATAACTCGCATGTAACATTGAACATGTTGGTGAGGGAAGGCACCAAATTTTTTTTTGAAAATATAACACATTTTTAATCAAAATATATAACTGTTTAAATTTTTTCGCAAAAGTACATTTTTAACAATAATAGAAAGTTATTATTAATTTCTCACAAAACTGACTAGATGTACTTGCGAGGATTGCACATAGGAGCGATATATACATTCGCTTTTGCGAATGTATAATAATTCGTTTTTCGCTGTTTTGACCCACTTTTTGATCGAATAAAGGTGTAAAATTTTACATGTAGACCGGGAGTCATCCGAGGTACCCCCGTACCAAATTTCAAGTCGCTACCCTCCTCTGGGGGGGCGGGGGGTTGAGTAAAGGAAATAAAAGTGTAGCTCCTCAACCGAGAAAGATAGCGATATGCGGTTTTCGCAGCAATAAAGATAAGATTCTGGGCTACCTTCTTTGTATTTAACATTTCTACAGGGTGTTTCAAAAAAGCTGTTATAAAGATATACATTTTCATAAACAAAATTTTATTCACATTAATATTCTTTTATTACATATTGAATATTTAACATTAAGAATTTTCAACTCTACCGAATCCATTTTATTTGTCCAAATTTCGAAAAAATTTAAAACTTTTTTATGACATAACTTGTATATTCGAAAATCACATTTGACAAAAAAAATCTTTTGAAATTCTACATTATCAATATTGTAGAAGATCATAACAAATCAGCAATCATTCTGATACAATTGTTTTAAATACCAATATCAAAACATTTTTTGTTCGTAATAACATTTTACGTAATTGAATGTAATTTTTGAAAGGCAAAATTGGGTAAGAATCGAATTTTTTGGAATCAATATCTTTTTAAAAATTTAAAAGGAATATTTAACATTGTTTATTTATATTTAGAAAAAAAAACTGCAGTAATACTGAAAATGTAAATTTGATAAACCAATTCTAAACAAATAAAAAATGTTTTTTAATATAAATAAACAATTTTGAATACTAAAAAGTTATTTCTAACCATCTATTCTCAATACATTTTATTATTGTCAAACGTAGTGGTACTTTACTCTAAAAAAAAATATTTTTAATAAATAATTGATTTTTTGAATTTCTTTTCAGTCTCCAAACAGATATATGAACAAACAATAAATGGAACAACCTATTATTTTAGTAATAACCCAGGTAAATTTTTTTTTTTATATATATATATATATATATATATATATATATATATATATATATATATATATATATATATATATATATATATATATATATATATATATATATATATATATATATATATATATATAATATATAATATATATATATATATATATATATATATATATATATATATATATATATATATATATATATATATATATATATATATATATATATATATATATATATATATATATATATATATATATATATTTTTTTTTTTGTACCTCAGAGGTAGCCTGTATTAAGTCACTAAATCGTAATTGTTCAGGAGAGCGAAAAAACGTTTAAAAGTTACGTAAATTAAGTGTACCTCAATGACCGTACAGTTTAGAGAACTTAAATTTCGCACAGATAGTTATTATTAGGTGATGTAATAGGAACAGTTATTAAACTTAGAAAAAAAAGTTAGTAATTAGTTTTTAGTGACTTAACATAATTTACCACTAGTAAAGTTGAGGTGGTATGTCACTTAAAACATGCTTTGGTGACTTAACATGGCTTACCTCCAAGTATGATAAGGTAATTTGGATATTAGATGAGTCTTAAAAAATAATAAATTTTAAATATTATTTAAAATAATTAGGTGCCTATTGGACATTACTTGTTTTATTTAAATGAAAAGGAGGATCATTTTTTCATATAATTATTAACTAAGTAGGAAATACAAACAAAAGAGTAAAAATACAAATTTTTTATAGGGATGAAAAAAGTAAATTTAATTTAGCGATAAAGAAAGTTTATTCATCTTTTATATTATCTTGGTGAGCTATATTTGCATAAAATGCATGAAAAACACGTGGAACCCATTGCAATAACTTCTGCAGATGTTGAAATTTCTTGGTACTTATTGGCTTTGAAGTTTTCCGAACTAAAGGAACTTCGTTAGGAAATTCTGCTCTACGTGAACTTCGATTAAAATCTACTTTCATAAATTCAGCAGAAGCAAAATCGGTTTTGAAATACAATACGCCCATATCATCTGATCTGACCTGCATGTGTACAACTTCTGATATTTTCAAATCTTCATTATTGCTTGTCTTTTTCCTCGAAACAAAGGGAGCCGTCGTGCCTTCCATTAAAGTTTTAAAATTTTGAAATCCTCGATGTCCATGTTTATTACTGTGAAGGATTGGAGCGGCTGGCAATTCTCACTAATTGCTGCCAATCCCACGGTGTCATAATTTTAAACTGTGGTACTTTTTTTTTCTCACGTTCGATAACAGAATGATCGCAATCGACCTCGAGGTGAGTATGGCCTCTTAGCAAATACTTGTGGTTTATAATCTTAATGTTGGTATACATTTTAAAATAAAAAAGTATGCAAGTACAGCGTTAATGTTGCGATTTTGAGAGACGCAGTTATCGGACCATATAGTCAAAACCTCTATATCACTAGAAATGTTAGTTAATGCCCACTTTAGTAAACAAGACGTCATCTCATTGCCACCACGTCCACCTAGAGTTTCGTCCCACATGCAGCAGTAAGTTTTATTTGTTGTAGAGTCGCGAATAGTATAATTGAGAGTCCACAATTTGAGGGAATAAAAGCTCTGAGCGTTTGTTAACATCAGCGTAGGCAAACATTTTTCTAGGTCTACCATGATAACTTTTGTGTTCCGACAAATTCTTGCATTATTTTTGTCCTACTTTTTAGGTAATAGCGCTCTTTTGTATTCATCAGATGCTTATTATATTCTTGCTGTATTAATGGCGTTTGGCTAATGTCTGAATCTTGTAACTTTATTAAGAATTCGTCACAAACATCACAGGTGTCGTTGTCGGGTAGCTTAAACCCGTAGTTGAATTCCGTATTGAAAATCTGTTCATATAGCCATTTTTTAGCAATAAATTCTTCAGGAATCTTATTCTCAGTGCACTCCTGTTTATATAACTCAAACATGCGAGTAATATTAAGATCATTCCCAAGGTACTTTTTACGGCTTCTTTCACGACTATAATGACTTTCAACTACAGGAAATTTGCAGATATGGGTCCTTACGCCATCTCTTACTCTATCGTCAAGTTTATTTGGTGGAATCTTTTTTCCTCGTTTGTCTTCTGATACTATACCGCCATGAAGTTTTTTGGATAATGCTACATTTACAAAACTTTGAGAAATGTCTAGCGTATGCAAAAAAAATGTTTTACATACACGTATCTTCTCGTTTTCAATAGAAAAAAAATACTGATTAGTTGTGTTTCTTGCTTTTTGATCTGTTCTACTTCTTCTCTTTTGTACATTCGATGTTTCAACCGAAGACGCTATAAACTGCCGTTTCTGATTGATATCTCTGCTGGAAGACCAAAACTCTCTAAAAATAGTGTTACGAATGTCAGGTGAAATTTTCTGAAAACATTTTCGTGGACACGTTTCTTGGCATGGTGGTCGTATTTTTCGTGCTTTAACTTTGACATTTTTCTTTGAAATATACTCCTCTCCACAACGCCGTTTTGCTTTCTAATATTACACTTCCAGTTTACCGTATTTCTAGTACGTTTTCTTGATTGTCTTATTGACCTATTATTTTCATTGTGATGCTCTCCCCTTCTTTATCTTCATTATTTTCTTCCGCTTCTTCTATATTATATTCTTCCTCTTCTTCATCTGCGCTACTTTTTGATTCAGATCCCTGTGAGCTCTCTTCATTGCTATAGTTTGGATCTTTCAAGGAGTCGTCAGAATCTAAGTCAAAAAGCGGTCGAGAATTTTTATACGATGACGTCGTCGCACGTTGAGCAATAAATTCATTTTCTATTTCTGGCAACTTTAAACAGTTTGTTTTATTGTTACCTTCCAGGCTGTCATCAAAAGCTACATTTTTAAGTGGAGTTAAGTTATTTGTTGAGCAACTCTGATATGTAATGGAATTCACACGGTCTCCAGCAAGTGACGGACCATAGTTATAAAATGGCATTCGTGTATTGGGTGCAAGTAAATTTTTATGGCCTATTTCTTGTTGTGCTTCAAAATTGCGTATATTGCAATTTATATCTTGATTAATAGCTGGGCTTTCAAGAAACGTTAATACATTTGGTGAGCGATCTTGATTAATTGAATTCTCAGGGTCTCCTACAAATAACAAATCAGATTTATCTGATGATGTAGGCATCTGAGGTGCAGGTGAATTTATGTTTCCGGCTAGAGGCTCAACATGGATGATTTTAGTTGTGTCTTTAAATGACGGATTTTCAAGTGAAGCCATTTCATTTTCTTGCTGAATGGGATCTGAAGTAGCATGAACTGAAAAGTGACAAAATATTTGCTCATTAGGGATAATTTTTACGCACATATCTTTAACATTTTTTAAATATCAGTATACGTTAGTTTGGTCACTTTATGTAGTCCACCTAAAAGGGTGTCCAACTTATCGGCTCAACATGGGGGTCTCGGTCAATATCAGAAACACAGAGTTGGTTAAATAGCAAAACTAAAAATATTGAATTTTGCATTTCTGTATTAGCAAGATCAAAGAGCATACATGCAAAGTAAAAATGTTCATATAATTTTAAAGTTTAATCCAAATTGTTTTTTTCCAATAGTTAAACTTAAAATAGATATTAAAATTGAAATTAAAATTTTTCATTTTCCACCTTAATTTTCTTTATAATTATATTGTTTAGAAAAGTTTCTTATGCATTTGTTGCTTGTATTTGTATGCTCTTTAAAAGTGCTGATAATAAATAATAAATCCAAAATTTTTAAATTTACAATACACATTTTTCAATTTTTTTAAAAACTCATAAATTTAAAAAACATTAAAAACATATTTATATTTCTCTACCGTTTCGTTAAAAATGTTCTTATTTAACCGACCTTGCATATGTTACCGTTTAAAAGCTACACATACAATGCAATTAAAAAGTGGAAATTCTGTATAAATATGCAACTTTTCCTAATTTAACCAACTTTGTAGATACAAAGTTTATTTATATATTATAGTTTATTAGATAGTCACCGAGATCCCCATATTAAGCCGATTTGTTGAGACACCCTCTACAAGTACTTAAATAAATATTTTATTTTTAAAAATGATACACCAGATCCAAAAAATACGAAAAGATAAAAATAAAACGTAGTAGTATTTTACCTACACTATTCATGTATAAGCATACACTACATCTAATCACTGGACAAACTTTCTAACCTTACTTACTAAATATTTAAATTCTAAATGGGTACTTACCGGGCCTATTTTGTATTCCTTGCACCATAGCCAACATTTTTAAAGTTCTGTCACTTATTCCACTCATATTGTTAACCAGTTTTTTATGTACTTCTCTCTCCAACAGTAATAATCTTGTCCAATCAACACATCAGTGATAAAATATAATAAGAATAAGATTCGTTTTATTTAAATAAGAGCACTGAAAGACGCCGACCAAACTGATGTTTGGGTGAAATTTTGTGTTAAGTACGTCCTCCTGAACAAAAATTTGCGGGGTATATTATATTAAGTCATTTTAGTACATTTTACCTCTGAACTGGTAAGTGACTTAATACAGGTTCAAACTGGTTATTTCGGTTATTTTAAAAGTTAGGCCCTTGAACATTTTTTTAGAGGTCAAGCTTGTTATCAGAAGTGATAAAAAGCTAAAATCTCGTTTTCTAAAAAAAGTGACTTAATACAGTTTACCTCTGAGGTACAGATATATATATATATATATATATATATATATATATATATATATATATATATATATATATATATATATATATATATATATATATATATATAAATATATAATATATATATATAAACTTGGTCAGTTTTGATGTAGTTTCGCTATTTACTAAGCCTATCTTACAATCTATTATTTTAAGTATACAAAATCATTGGGAAGAAATTTCACAATACTGTAATTTAACTCTTGATCAATTTGAAAATATTTTAACATTTATTTTTGACTCAAATATTTTAATTTTTAATGGTTCATACTATAAACAAATTTTTGGTACCCCGATGGGTTCAAAAATCTCTCCAATTTTGGTCAACTATGTACTTGATGATTTGGTTAAGGATTGTCTGCAACATATGCCTTTCCACATTCCATTTGTTAAGAGGTATGTCGATGACTTACTTTTGGCAGTACCAAAAGGTAGAATAGAGATAGCTCTTGAACTATTTAACACATTTGATCCACATGTGCAGTTTACTGTGGAGGAAGACAGACCAATTCTGTTCCTTTCTTAGACATTTGGTGACTAGGAATCAGGATAACACCTGTGCACCAAATGGTACCGAAAACCTATTGTTCTAATCGGTTTATTAGCTATTTTTCCTACCATCCGATTAAGACCAAAATAAACCTCATCCTAGGAATGAAAAATAGAGCAGTAAACTAACTCACCCTCAATACAGGGATAGAGCTCTAAAACAACTTAAAAGCATTTTGTTGGAGAATTCTTACCCAGAAAAACTTATTAATAAATTTCTCTTTAGTACACAATATGCAATACCAGAAAACATTATAGACAGACCTTCACAACCATACTTTATCTTCCTATATAAGTAACTCAAACAACACTAATAACAGCAATTTAAATGAAAATAACTTACAAACACAACTGTATTTTTCTTTACCATATATTGAAACACTAACAGATAAATTAACCAACATTTTCAAACAATCAGATATAAAGATAGCGAAAAGACAACTCAAAACTGTTTCTCAAATTTATTCTAAACTACCCCTGACAGATGATGAAAGGTTCGGCATTGTATATAAAATACCATGTAAAAATTGTAACAAGTCATATGTTGGACAGACATCTAGAAATTTAAAGGCCGCATCACTTCCCACAAAAGTGATTGTAGGCGAGGAGTTCATTCATGTGCCTTAGCGGAGCATGTCTTGGTTGATGATCACCAAATTGACTGGGATCATGTTGAGATCTTAGAAAATGTCAATTCATATCATAAAAAGACTATTCCTAGAAATGGTCCATATAAATCTGAATCCAACGTTCTTAATAAAAAAGTGACATCTCAGATCTCAGTACGGTTTACAGTTATCTATTACGGTTAGAACAGGAAAAATATCGTAGCTTAATTGACTGTCCAGCTCCTGACGAATAATTCTTTCTAAGATTCTTAATAATTTGTTTTCCTTGACGTTTGGGATACGGTGTTTCCTCTCCCTTTCCTTTCTGAAGTCATTTTCATACCTATTTTCCTCTAAAATTAAAAGTTTTAGACTAAAAAAAGTCAAACCACTAATAAAAAAAAAATGACAGGAGATGCTAGGTGTTTCACCGTTTTCCACATGTCTTGGCATACTTTTAATACTAATTACTTAAAAATAAAAATTAAAAAGAGTATAAATAAATTTACTAAGTCAGGTACTGTACTTTGGAACAGTTGTTCCTAGATTACTATATAGATCCTGCGCTCTTTCTTTCACATGTCATTAATCTCGCATCCTTCTCTAATTGAAGTTTTCTAGTAACGAATGTCGGTGATCCATTCAGATAGTTTTAAACATTCGGTCACTTCTGTCAGAACTTTTAACCGCGCTTTTCCGCGTGTTCCCATTTCGGTTCTCTTTTAAGTTTTAAGTGTATTTTTTCCCTTAAAGATGTAGTTTTTAACATACATATGGAGATAAATCTTGATTATCCGCATGGATATTGCTTGTTTCCACATAGCAACCCACTTTGGTGAGTTCAATCTTTTTAAGGTTTTTAGGTTAGTTTTTCTAATTGTAAAAACTTTATTTTTAGTTAGTCCTGAGGAAGGGAGAAAATAATAAACTCTCGAAAGCTTGACAAAACAGAAAAGGGTTTCATTACTAAATCCAGGCCAATTAATCCTTTTTTCAATATATATATATATATATATATATATATATATATATATATATATATATATATATATATATATATATATATATATATATATATATATTTTTCAAAAGGGAAACTTTTAAACATATACAGCTATTTCTATCTACAATCCCATGACCAATACAACTTCCATTTTTGAAATCTTAAATAGAAAGGGAGGTCCAATTTAAAATTTCTTTTAATTCCTTTTATATACATACCTATATTTTAATTTTGCAATTAAATTTTTTCTATAAAATTTATTTCTGATGTTAATACCGAACAAATATAAATAATCGATTTTAATTTTTATTTGTACTTTATTTGTCTTAATTATTATTTTAAAATATGACAATATTAACACATCTTTTAGCGTTAAACGTTTTACCACCAAATTTCTTCCCTGATCATCTTTTGTTTTTTAGTTAATAACTTAAACTCGATTTTTATATGACGAGCATCTTTGCTTTTTTGATATATTAATAGCTTTTTAAATTTCTTTTCAGCAATACCTGGCTTGTCACTAAACATTAAAAATAAAACAAAATAAATCAATATATTTCATGTCAATTTCTCTAATATAACAGGTAAAAATTATAAACAATGTAAAAAGGTTAGACAGCTAATCTAAGGGAACAGAATAGAGTATAATATTCCAAAGTTAGTTGGAGTGTAGTTATTGTTAGAAGTGATAATTTTTATCAATAATGTTCCAAAAATTTGTAATTTAAAAATCAAAAATTAAAATGTTTTGTAGAAATAACTTTTAATGTAATTAAGATATTTTTATTTAAAATAAAATTATTAAATTATAATAAATTGGCAAAGAATAACTCATCCCTCGCTTACATTCCTAAGAGCCAGCCAAAAAGTACACAAGGTAGGAAAAGTTATAAAGGAAATATTAGTAGAGTTAGAAAGGAAGAGGATACGTCTTTTTAAAGGGGTTATTATGGTTAAATGGGTGGATATAGTAGAGGAGGGAGGTGGTTGTGAAGCTTTTTTGGCTCTCAGAAATAGAGGCAGGGAGAGTGCAGCAAGTAAGAGTGAAATTGTAATTTGGAAAACTAATATTAAATTTTATACCACTTGGACAAATGGAAATATAAAAGCATACCAAAGAAAATAATAAAATATAGATTAGATTGTGACATTTTTAAAAGCATCTTTCTGAGCTTGTTATTCTTACTTAGAGTAAGAATATATAAGAACGCAGTGTTAGTATAAAATATATTTGACTTACATTCATATTATTTTTAATGTTTTTTTTTAAGTGAAGCAGCTCAGTTACATACAAACTTAATGCCTCAGTTATCGAGAAAAAGAAAAAGGACTACTTCTATGTTTAGTGAAAGCAGTACTGATAGAAGTCTTACATATGTGTTTAACAAAGCAATAATAACATTTAGGTATTTTTAAATATTTTAATACTATAATTTATATTATATTAGTTTTTTTAAAAATAAAAAATATTGTTTTCGAAATATACTAAAATGATTGCATATCTTTCATACTTGACATATATTGACAATTGAGCAGATAAGAAATATAAATATTGTAAAACTGGAAAAAGGTTAGACAATCATTAAACAAACTAAAATTAGTACCAGAACGGATTATTATATTTTTTAAATTTTAATTTAGATGCTGTTGGTCTTGAGGGGAAGATTTTGGAAAAGAAAATTTTCATTTTAGTATTTGCTAAAAAAGTTGATTTTTTAGGTACCAGAGAAAGAATCTTAAGTTTCATACGTGAATTTTTTGACTGTATTTTTTTCCTAAAAATCATAGCCAGTTAAATTTTTTTTATTCAACAATTTTCTTATGCATATATTCCAGATAGAGGCATTTTAAGAAAAATGTAGATTTTTTGCGGAATTTGGAATTTGAAAATAAAATTTGATCAAATCCATGAAAACAAAATACAAATTAGGGATTTATTTTGAAAAATCTGATGTTTTTTTCCAGGTTAATGTAATTAAGAGATTTTTATTTAAACTGAGACTATTAAATTGTAGTAAACTAAGAAAGAACAACTCATCCCTCGCCTATATCCCCAAGAGCCAGTCAAAGAAGTCCACAAGGTAGGAAGAGTTATATAGGAAGTGTTAGTAGAGTTAGAAACGAAGAGGATACGTTGCTTTAAAGAAGTTATTATGGTTAAATGGGTGGATATAGTGGAGGAGGGAGGGGGTTGTGAAACTTTTGAGGCTCTCAGGAATAGAGGCAGGGAGAGTGCAGCAAGCAAGAGTGAGATTGTCATTTTTAAAACCGGTATAGTGAGAAGGTAAAAATTGTAAACAATGTAAAAAGGTTAGACAGCTAATCTAAGGGAACAGAAAAGAATATAATATTCCAAAGTCAGTTGCAGTGTAGTTATTGTTAGAAATGATATTTTTTTTTATCAATATTGTTCCAAAAATTTGTAATTTAAAAATCAAAAATTAAAATATTTTGTAGAAATAACTTTTAATGCAATTAAAATATTTTTATCTAAACTAAAATTATTAAATAAATTATAATAAATTGGAAAAGAATAATTCATCCCTCGCTTACATTCCTAAGAGCCAGCCAAAAAGTCCACAAGGTAGAAAAAGTTATAAAGGAAATATTAGTAGAGTTAGAAAGGAAGAGGATACGCCTTTTTAAAGGGGTTACTATGGTTAAATGGGTGGATATAGTAGAGGAGGGAGGTGGTTGTGAAGGTTTTTTGGCTCTCAGAAATAGAGGCAGGGAGAGTGCAGCAAGTAAGAGTGAAATTGTAATTTGGAAAACTGGTATAATAATATTAAATTTTATACCACTTGGACAAATGGAAATATAAAAGCATACCAAAGAAAATAATAAAATATAGATTAGATTGTGACATTTTAAAAGCAACTTTCTGAGCTTGTTATTTTTACTTAGAGTAAGAATATATAAGAACGCAGTGTTAGTATAAAATATATTTCACTTACATTCAAATTATTTTTACTGTTTTTTGAAGTGGAGCAGTTCAGTTACATACAAACTTAATGCCTCAGTTATCGAGAAAAAGAAAAGGACTACTTCTACGTTTAGTGAAAGCAGTACTGATAGAAGTCTTACATATGTGTTTAACAAAGCGATAAAAACATTTAGGTTTTTTAAATATTTTAATACTATAATTTTTATTATATTAGTTTTTTTTTAAATAGAAAATATCGTTTTTGAAATATTCTAAAATAATTGCATATCTTTCATACTTGACATATATTGACAATGCAGGCATAGACAAGAGTATTTATAAGGAGAATAGATTGGACTCTCTCAACTTGACAGCAAAACTGTTTTTGGCTCCATCTCTTATCTCGGAAGGAAGCAATTTTGGAGCATTTTTGCACTGAATACGTTATAATACCGGTTACGCTATTTTTATCGTTCTATAGTCCTGATCTTAGAGCATATATTATACTACTAAAAAGCACACAGCTTGGCCATGGCTGTACTTGACCCCTTAAATCTAAATATAAGATAACAGTAAAAGTTAGCTTGTTATCCATTGATGCCATATAAGAGTGCGAGAAAGATCCTAAGGATACATCCTTTCTCTCTCACCGCGCGTGCCGATTGGTCGGCGGGGAGGGTTTATTCCCGCTGACCAATCAATATGCCGCGCCGTTGATCAATCTAGCACGCAACCGACTAATCAGCATGCGCGAGCAGAGAAAAGGATGTACCCTTAGTTTCTTTCTCTCGCACCCGTTAGCCCGGCTTATTGTCTTTATTTTAAAGACAATGGCCTGGCAATGATAGTACTTCCTTCAGTGTATATGCTCTAAGCTCCTGATTGACAATTTTCAGACTTTAATAGCCTTTATAAATTAGAAAGATATTTGGAACGAAATACGACAAACTTATAAAGTAATCCTATTATTAGATGACCATTAAAATTAACAGAGTAATAGACAGAAAAAATCTTTTCGGAGCTTTGAGATTATCAGGAACTTTTCCAACTTCATAGAAACCCGAACACAGGGTTTTCAAAGACCTTGTATAATTATTACTTTAGAGTTTATGTCTACGCCTTTCAGTGGAGTTTTAAGAGCGATACTGATTTTTTTTCTTAATAAATGAATTTATAAGTTTTGCCAATTTATAATAAAAATGACAAAATGCGGTAAAAACTAAAAGTTATCAGCAGTTTCGAATATTTTGATAATTTTCTGATAATTTGTTAAACTCCGTTTTAGAACTTAAATAATTTATTTTCTTAAGTCAAATAAATGTTGAAAGAGCTAATTTCATTTAATTCTCTGTCGATAAAATGAGTGATCTCACAAACCACTTACAAAAACAACTACTCCTTATCTAAATGCCAGGCAAAATATTAAATCTCATATCTTCACTTGTTCTGCAAAATATCAGAGATATTAGATACAGTTGCATGGTCTTTCTCTGTAAATTCGTACAACATTCGATTTACGAGAGACGTGACTAGGTTTCCAGCCGTGTGATAACTGGTGTCAATATGGAGTAATAACTACACTGAGGAAGACGAAACGCATGTGGATCTAAATACTTTGTTATCAAAACGGGTGAACATTTAAATTCCTGGCCTGAAATGTATATAGTTTAGCGAGTAGTTGTTTTAAGAGTTTAGTTATTGTGCTTACAGATAACTCCCCCCTTCTCATTCACACACAAAAATCTGTAATACTGAACTTGGGCAAATATGACGTTTATTTGGACGGCATTTACCAATACTGACACATGTATATTTATTCTTAATAATCGGCATTTGCTGGTGGATTTTTGTTTTTAGGTTTGGACTGTGTCGAAAATGGATCCACAGTCCAAACCGAAGAACCATAAATCCTTAGTTAATCAAGTGTGTACAGCATCCATTAAACAAGTTTTAAAAAGAAATATGTTATTAAAATAAAGCCATAACACAAAATATTCTAAAATCCTTTATTTTTATTGCACATTAATGATTATAAAGTATTACCTACATTATACAAAAAAAAATCTTATTAACAGCCAAAAAAAAAGAGCAAAAGCAGTTAAAAAAAAATGCTTTCTAAAAAAATGAAACATCAAAATAAAGCAAAGCAATGAACATTATTTTCCACAACTACTTAATATATTACATTAGTTTTGGGAAAACTTACCAGATTCATTACTTACTGGTTATAAATATCATAAATCTAATACAATATGATTACCTCCAAAGTGAGTAATTTTCAGTATTAGTATTATATTACATATTTCTTATACTATATAGTCTTAAAATATTGAATAGTTGTGGAAAAGGTAAAAAAAATCATGTATAATTGCTACCGGAAATAAGAATGATACAGCTAATGACTAATGTTACCTACACGTTAAGTAACGGCCATCAGAATAGGGTGGTTTAATAATGCATATTTTGTAGAGCACAGAAGTAACCACTGCCTTAGCTAGGCAGATTATATTGTCATTGTAGCTAAGGATAGATACACAAGTCTGAAAATCACAAAAAAACACTGCAACACTATCTTGGATACCACGATATGCAGAACACTAGAATAATAAGGCCATTGAGTTAGCCCTGCCTAAATGCACTAAGCCTAAAACCCACAATGTGTACTATACTAGTGTCTGTTAAATAATGGGTTACCTAGGATTCTGACATATCCTGGACAGAGACATAGGGACGAAAACAGGCAAATCAATTAAATGATAAAATTGACTGAAGATATCAAAAAGCAATCAAGAGGTTGTAAGGATCTGTTATCAGGACATTATAGACATAGGAAGCACCTTACTAGAAAAACCTAGCTGACGCCAGTAAGTATAGGTTCTGCCTGAAAAACGAAGCTGTAGTATGGAAGCACTTTAGTAGGATCGCCTAACTGATGCCAGTAACAGTAGGTTCTGCCTAAAAGCAGAAATTGAAATCAGTCTGACGCCATTGGTGCCAATGTAAGGCACTTAACAGGTTGCAGATTGAAACAGTAGAAAAGTCAAACCCATATATGAGGAAATAAAAGCTTAGTCCCTGAAGTCCAGTTAAAAAGACAGTTTTTGACAAATACATTTAGGTAAGGACAGAATATACACAATTAAACTGCAAATATTGCACAGGAATGGTCTTAATAACAACTGTGCTTATTAATAAAATCTGAATTAGTATTAAGATAACAATTCAAAACTCAAAAAGGTGATATGAAGTAATTTTAAAATATTGCAGGAATAATAAATATGCAGCTGTATAAAACAAAGAAACATTGTAACTATTAAAACATATAATATAAATAATGTGTATGCACTAAATTATATTCTTTAAAAAAACACTTAATTTATCGGTTGTTTAACTTTTTATAGTTAAAATATCTCTCCTGAATTATTTTTGCATTTTTAAAATACTTTGATGCCTTTGGGGAAAGCTTTTTTAAATTTTGTCCTTTTATAATTTGATTTATTTGCGAAACATAGTTAAATGTATTAACCTTAATAAAGTAAAAAAATATGGCATGTGCTATTTGATTATTATGTTCGCAGGAAGTTAACTTTATTTTGTTTTTTAATAAACCTAAAATATAAAAAGAACACCCTTTTTGTGTAAATCTTGATTTAAAACAAATTTTATAATATTTAGTGCTTTCCCCATTTTCATTAAAAATTCTCTATTTACATAGTAAAGTTGTTTACTTCTTATATTAAATTCTTTTAATTCCATTAGTTCGTCATCTTCAAAATCTGTAGTATCTTCTCTGTTTAAAAAGAAACTCTTCCTGCAAAAACAGTTCTTCATTTCTGGCTGTTTAAGTTTTTTAATAAGGTACCCACTGACATACTTTAAAACTTTCCTCTCTAATGGCTTTGTCCCTATTGGAATATTTTCTGGCAAAGGGGTGAATGTCAAGTTGTGCTCTACCTCAGGTTCAGGAAGACCCTAAAAGTTTTAAAAAAATACATATAATACAGTTTTAAAAACACCAATACAGGGTAAGCATGCATAAAGTACCATATTAGATACATACAAATTTGGAAATATTTTTATACCTATTTGGTAATGTATTGACATTTTTTTGTAAGTTTATGAAATTTAAAATAAATAGTCAAAGTTAAAGTCAGTTCAATTTATTTATTAAACTTTATATACTTTTAATTAGGTAACCAATCTTAAATATAATAAGATGTGCAAGTTTTTTTTATTTACAACTTAAGAGATAGATTTAGTTTTTTTTCCTAATTACCAACAAAAAGATCTTTAAAGAAAAACATAGTGTTTTCCTATAATAAACATGTAAATTAGATGGGAATAAAACAAATATTTTAGAGACATTTTTGCTAAAGTAATAGTAATTGATATGATTAAGGGTACCTGTGTTACTAATCGTTGAAGGGATAAGAAAATTTCAGATTCATCGTCTTCACAATTTGAACCCAAGGAATGTGATGATGTTAAATTTTTAACCAATAATGATTTGAATATTGGTGTAAAGGCTTCAACAGTAGGATTAATAAAACGTAGTCCTCTTTGCCTTATTTGTCCAAAAAAATTTTCAAGAGGATCCTGATTGAATGTTCTAGGCATCATGTAGTTAAAACCAACTTTTTTTAAAGAACTATAAAGAATTTTAAAATTTTTTATGGTTTTAATTAAATTTTTAATGCTTGGAGGCACAAACTTTTCATTGTTTTTTATGTACTGTATATCCTGTAGCTTTTTAATTGCTTGATCCCAAAGTCTGTGATGTGGGAAGTTGTCTGTAACAGCAGTTCTCAGTATTTTTCCACCTTCTGGCTTGAAGGAGCAGCCATTTAAAGTATCAAATAGTTGGTCAAAAAAATCGAGGATATCTGCAGTTGCTGTCGCCTCTTTCTCCATTTTCACTTGTTTCTCATTAGCTTCTACAGATATACCTAAAAAAGTTAACAAATTTTTAATATCAGATATAGGATCCTTGTACCTTTTGCAGTGTTTAACAGTTTTACGCAGATTAACTTGTATTCATTGGTTTGCATAAAATCCAAATATGAAAGCCATTTCTAGAGTAGTCACATATTTTTTTAACACAAAGAAATGTGCATAATAATATTTTTTATCTTTATCAAATACATTACAAAATTTAACTTACCCGACTTTGCTAATATATTTACTGCTACAGCCATAGAATGACTTAATACTTGCGTGCACTTTGATACTTTCATTTTATTAATTTTTTTTGGATTGACATGCTGTTCACTAATTCGGGGTAATAGTCTGAGATCACCAAAATATGAATCCATATCATAAGCTTTTTGAATGTGTTCCCATTTAGCTATTTGGCTATTATCATTTTCTTTATAAACTAGATCGTATTTAAGAAAATTATTCCTAATTCCCTTAAATAAATGAGGAATATCATATAATGGAACAACTTCCATATCTTCAATCTCAAATATATCTTCAAATTTTTTAACGCCAATTCTTGCATATTTCTCTTTTCTTTCATTAATTAGAATATTAATGGCTGCTGTATTATTTGATCCCTGGTCACAGACAGTAGCGAGTACATGTAAGCCTATTTCTCGGCATTTTTTAATAATTAATTTTAGAATATAAGCCACATCAGCAGATTTTGTGGCAGCAGATACAAAATTATAATAAACAGGTTGTTTCCATTTTTTTCTTATGCCTCGTAACATGAAGACCTAAAAGAAAATTAAAAAATTATAACAAATTGATAAATAGGAGACATAATTAAAAAAATATAACATACCAAAAGTAACATGAAAAAAAAAAAGATTTAAAAACAGTTGTTTCTCACCACTTTACATTGGTAGAAAAGGTAAAATTTTAATTATTATATAATTAATTAATTAATAATTATTATAATTTTAGATATTATATAATTAATTTATGGTAAGGAGACTTTTGATATACCTAATTATATTTGACAGACTTACCTGTGAATGATTTGCAATTTGATCACTACATTTGTATCCAAACTCTTCAAATCCTTCAATACTACCTGTGTTGGTTTTTACAGACAGTCCAGGTTGAATACTCATTTCATCGAACATCAACAGACAGTATTTGTCTTGGGAATTTTTAAAATTTTTTATTTCAGCTTTTAAAACTGAAAATATTTCCATATTTAATCCAGGCTGAAGTGGAATGCGGTTTAAAAGTTTAGTAACTGTTTTTCTAGATGGAAGTGCAAAAATTTTAGACATAAATCTGTAATTCGCTCCACTATGCTTATAAAGGGCTAAAGCGAGTACTTTGTCTTCCAAAGTAAAACGTCGTCCCTTGGGTTTTCTTTTTGCATTTTCAAATTGGCTTTCAAAAAATCTTGCTCTAATTCGATCTAAACTAGATACTACTTTTTCAAATCTTGTAGATTCAGTGAATTTTTTAGTATAATCTAGTCTTTTTTTTAGTGAAAGATTGGATTTATTGGATTCCATAGCACGTTTCCTAAATTGCATCGCGGTTTCATACAAAAAACGAGACTTTGGAGAAAGATGTTTTTTTCTTGTGATATGTATCCGCTTCAAAATACTAGGTCTTTCTAAAAAAAAAATATATATATATATATATAATATATATATATATATATAATGTGAAAATTAGAATGGAACAAAATTAAATTGGCAACATATCTAAATAACAAACCACTTTAGATTATTTACAATCTATTACAAAACTTAATTTAAAAAATATTACATAAACATTTTTTCTGTAAAAAAAAATATAGAAAATAATTTACCTGGAGTACATAAAGTCTCTACTTGAGTTTGTAGACCACTTGGCCCAGGAATAGCTTCTAACTCAGGTGTTTTCTCTCTAGATTGTTGGCTCTCTTGTGAGTCACTTGGCACAGAAATAGCTTCCAAACTTGTCTTGGTTTGGCTTTGTATACCACTTGTCCCAGGAATGGCATCTAATTCTGGTGGTATTTCCTCCGACCTCATTTTTGTTGTAGGTCTGATGAGATGTTCAACACATTCATCCCAAATTTCTAGTAACGGTTCTAAAATAATTAACACTTTGATAATTTACAAAATAAAATCAAATTATTATTATTATTAATATATAGTTGTAGTAGCAATAAGTTGCCAGGCCAATAAAACTGCAGCATTATGCAACTTCTGATGTATAGTAGTATTTTTATTAAAACAGCAAGGTTTTCTTTATGCTATCTGTCATTTCTGGCAAGCCTGTGTAGTTCTGGTTTATGAAACATCCTTGGATTGGCAACAGTGCCAATAAAAATACACCCAAGTAAATAATTATTTTTTAGTATATTATACAAAAAGTAAAACACATAAAATGTTAAAAATCCTTAAAAAATCAAATATTCTATTAACTACTAGGGAAATTTTAAAGTTACTATTTACTATGCTCAGCTGGTCGGTGTCATCTGAGTGATGTCCAATGTCAAGGTCAGTTTGTCTTAGAAAAATAAAACTATAAATCCCTTGTCACAGTTCTATGCTCCAAATTTATCACGGTTTACAGTGTTATGTTATCACAGATTATTTTAAAGATATTAATGTTTCTTTAGATCATACAGAAATTATATGATGTTTAGTAAAAAAAAAGTTGAATAGAACAAAAACAATTCGATACTTGTACAATTGCAGAAATTCTGTTCACATTCGGTAAATATTATTATACAGAATTTTACACCCATATTCACTAAGATTGTCTATATTTTAAAGCTTTTCTAAGGGGTTTAAACTGACAATAAATATGGGAATAAGCCAGTTAATTTTTGACTGTACACAATATAGGGCAAGAAAATCATACTGTATTTATTTAAAACCAATAAATATGTAAACTGTGTTGAAGCTCGAGAAAAATGGAATTTATTTACCGATTACAAGGCAAAACTTCTATATTTTTAACCTATTTTGTCCTTAAACGAGGTTTATTTGGTGACATATACTGTCAAAAGTGGCATGAATAAAAAGAGAGGTTTTAAAATAATATTATAATAATGATATTGATAACTACCTCAAGCAGGCTATGTACCAAGAATATGGTTGACCTCCCCCAAAAAGTATTTTCCCTTAAAAAGTTGGGTCACAAAAATTGAAGTCTTCTCGGGGACAAGACACTTTAGCCCAAAAAACAATTAGCAATTTTGTGTTGAAAAAAGAAAAATGGTTAGGCCTTTTTATAGTATAATTAAAGAGAAAAAGTGAGGATCCCTGTTTTTTTCTTAAATAAAAAAATTTAAGTACTCACCTGGTAATTTCAATGATGGAAAAGCAGATTTTAATAAAATATTATTAGGACCAAAATCGCTGGGTGCAAAATGAACCTTACAGACTCTACAATTAGAATAAACTTTTTCTGGGGTCATTTCCTTTATTAATCTGGCATTACCACAAAGAGCAACCCATTTTTTAAAAAGATTCATATTTTTACTTGGATTCGGAAATCTATGCTTGCTTTTCTTGCTTTCCAAGCAGTTATTTACACAACAATAAATAGCAACCATGATTAAGCCAAATAAAGGATATTGCCTAAAACATAAAAAAACATGAGTTTAAAAAAAATAATTCAATAAAAACATTTGTTGAAGCTACCACTCTTAAAACAAACAATAAAAAAACAACTTTTAATCATAATTCTTTTTAATTTCACAATAAAAGGTTCCATGATGCTTTTAAACTTGCTTTTTTTATGAATTTTCTTCAACAGGACGATGCCCTTTACTAATTTAGATTGTTCTAGGTGCGGAAAACAGAAGATTATGTTAAAATTTTGCTAGAAGTAATAATTTTTACTTCAACGTTGAACATTTTTGTTTACTTCATAATTGACCTAACCTACAATTCGATAGTAAAGTTAATTTGCGGTATTTCCAAACATATTCTGTGTTCAAGTTCCCGCACCGGACTTCCTTGTGTACTTGATGTTTTCAATAAGATTCAACTTGCCCTAAGGGCACGTTGCACTACGTCCAAAACTAGATCTATTTACATATTTTCAAAGATTGCAAAAACTGAAGAATACCGTATAGTACATAATTACCAAATATTTTTGTGCCAAATGTCATTATAAGGTAAACGGTGTATCGTGTTTTCAAATTTTTATAATAATACAATTTATGAATATTCTGCATTTTTTATTTTTATTTTTAATACACTAAAATATCTATTAAAATCTCAAAAATTAAAAAAATCGGTGGTGCTTATATCGTATCAGACCCTAGATTAATTTTTACTACTACTACTTTTTACTTACTACATTTTGGCATCGCTGACCAAAAATGGCAATTTGTAAACATTATTTTTTTTAGCAAAACGAGAATATTCCGCAAATTTTTTTTAAAATGTGCTATTTAGAATGCCTATTTTATGGTAAAATTTAAGAAATTGCTCAAAGTTTGTGTCCGCAAAGCGTAATGGACCCCACTAAACAATAATATGTTAAGATGCTACATTTATTTATTAAAAATTCTTAAAAAAATAGAAAAATACTAAACACGTTTCTGTCAAAAAATGTTCTCTATTACACAAAGCACTATTTGTTTGCAATTTCAGACTATAAAAAATATGCATATTACGAAAGGTAATATATTACTTTTGATATTTAAAGAAGTCATAAAATACTTTATTCAAACATATTTTTAAAAAAAAATGCACCAAAAAAACTAGGCCTAAAGTTGTAATTAGGCACTCACTTAGTCTTTGATTTTTTAAACCCAAAGCAATTTGTTACTTATGATTATAAACAAAATTTTTTAAACTTGTTGCAAGAAAAACAATTTAATTTTGTAAACTTTTTTAAATTTAAGGTATTAAAAGAAAACCCATTTCTAAAAATTGAATGATTTTTTCCTACTTTTGTGATCCAATTGACTGGAGATTAGAAAAAGTTTGGAAAAAGTAGATTAAATTTAAACAAAATGGAGGTGCCTCCCTACCAGTATCCCAAACCTTTTCGCCATTTACGTTATTTAGGACAAAGCAATAAAAATAACAATATGTTTACACACTTACCTTTTTCTACTAAATAATATTTTGTTAAAATAATGTTCAACACAAAAAAAATCACAAAATCAAATATAAACAACACAAGACACTAACGTAACGATTCAAAATACGAATTCAAAATGGAATCCGTTGAAAGGAAAACGTTGTCATGACATGACAAAAGTCGATAAAACAAAAAATTATGTTTTGTTTTACTTTTAGCCCCATCTATTATCACGAAGGAGGTAAATTAAGATTTGGGGGGAAAACGAGAGTCCCAGAGGGTGAATGCAGGTAAGAAATGTAAATATTGTAAAAATGGAAAAAGGTTAGACAATCATAAAACAAACTAAAATTAGTACCAGAACGGTTTATTATATTTTTTAAATTTTAACTTAGATGTTGTTGGTCTTAAGGGGAAGATTTTGGAAAAGAAAATTTTCGTTTTAGTATTTGCTAAAAAAGTTGATTTTTTAGGTACCAGAGGAAGAATCTAAGTTTCATACGTGAATTTTTTTCCTAAAAATCATAGCCAGTTAAATTTTTTTTATTCAACAATTTTCTTATGCATATATTCCAGATAGAGGTATTTTAAGAAAAATGCAGATTTTTTGCGGAATTTGGAATTTGAAAATAAAATTTGATCAAATCAATGAAAACAAAATACAAATTAGGGATTTATTTTGAAAAATCTGATGTTTTTTTTTCAGGTTACTCAAAAAATCGACTTTTTTCCAAAATGTTTTTTTTTAAACCAGGATATTTCCCTTAAAGCCAATAGCAATTGAGGCGATCCCCGGAAGAAGGGCCCATATGCCAAATGGCGGTTTTGAGAAAAAAGCAATTAAAAATTTAACAGTTATTTTAAAAATAAAGTTAAACATTTTGATCTTTATTGAAAGCTAGAATAAAAATATTGTATTTAAACTAAAGTTAGAATAAGATGTTTCCCAGATATATGTATATTTTATATAAATCTAATTTTTTAAAATCAGCCTGCCATGTGCCCTTCTTTTTCCACAGCAGAACGTTTACGAAAGTATAAAACAGGTTTAAGAAAATGTTTATTTGACAAATAAAGTAAGAAAATTTATTTTATTAATTAACCATTAGACATTACGACAAATTATTTTACATACAGGGGTAAAAGAAAGTTATACAGAAACTTCTTCTAGTATCCAACGTATCCATTGTTCATCTTCTTGGGACAAAAACGATAAAAGATCTCTCACGTCTTTTTCCTTCGTTGGCTTTATTCCAACCACTGGCACAGTTTGAAGAGCAATGTTTGTGTATAGATTCCTTCCTTTCCAAATGGTAAATGGTGTGTAATTTTCCATGTATGTTTTAGAACAAGCCAATGTTCCGTCTTTTTTGTATTTCATTTGTACATACTGTTGAATGTTGAAAAAAAGTCCCTTTGTTTTTGGCTTTTTTAGAAAAAATCCTTCCAGGCCTTTTAGTCCAATTCTTGATTAGCGTTCTGTCCATGACAACATTAAAAGGGAGACGGATTTTTTCCCACAATGTACTATTGCTTCCAAATATGGCTTTGACGTCCCTATGTATTCCTTCTTTTAACGATGACTTTACCAGCCCAAAATTGCGATCGCACTGGTTAAAGGAATGGCCACGAACAGGAAATAGATGGCGAATATTAACGTTAAACTTCTGTGCCAGCCATTCCAAATTTAACCATTGAAATGTTCTTATTTTGTCCTCCACGCATCCGACAAAAATACGATTTCAGTACATCTCCATTAATTCTTCTTTGCACAAGCAGCTCATAGACGAAAGAAATAACAGAATTAAGGCTTTTTTTGGTTTGTCCTTCCAAACCTGTACATAAAAGAGCGACCCATCGTTGTGAAATATGCATATTAAATAGATAACACCAAAGTAGACGTTTATAAAACTGTACTGTAACATTGAGCTTCGGAACAGGTAGATTTGTCCATAGTCAAATTCAATAACAAGGCAACTATTGTCAGTTTTACTTCTTTCTATCAAATCCATTCTCATCGCTATATGTCGTTTGCATCTTTCACATTGTGTTGGCGATAAGAAGCGTACCAAGGATCGTTACGATTAATAGATAGTTTTGTTTACATTCTGTGCAGAAATCGCATACGTCTGTTTTGGGATTCTTGAAACTGTATGAACGCAGTGACTTAAAGTACTGAAAGTATGACTTGTATTTCATCGATTTGTGCCTGTCTTTTTCTTTATAGTATTGTATAAAAGCTCATAGCTTTTTAATATTTAATTCGGGATTTTCAAAATATTTTAGTTCTGATTTGTGTTGGGGAATAAATGACTTTTTTAGACGGAATGGTTTCCAAACGTGCTTTTGCCAACTCATAAATGTTGGGAGCCAATTTTTGGGGTCTGTTGGCATGTGTCCCCGCTTTTCTGTAAAAATGAATCTCCTCAGTTATCTTCTTTGTATTACACGAATGCGCTTTATAGAGACTTGAAAAAGTTTTTGGATCATGGTCTGACATGATTTTATTCCGTCCACCCTTGTGAGACACAAAATATTCCCATGTAAACGCCCGTAAAACTTTTGGATTAATCTTGAGTCGCTTACGGTCCACATTCAGTTTTTTCTATACACTGAGCTAACAAAGAGTCCTGTTGAGGCTTTGCTTGTAAGTAGAAGTACCAAATAAATGTTTTTGATCATCGACACTTAAACGGTTAAAACATTTTTCATGACAGCAATTTGTGATTACCTGAAACGACTTAGCTGCAACGTCACGACCTGCCGAGGTGACGTACATTTTACCGATTGTCTTTAATTTTTCTTTTTTCTCGCGTCACATTAGTCTTTAGATGTTGTTAGTTTCATTCAACTAGCTCTCTTCGTCAGAATCCATTTTTAAACCTCAATGAAGACACTTAATTTAACGACTAGCAAACGAACAACTGACGCAACACAACTTGGTCAAACAGAAGAATATTTTGTTTATCAAATGACACAGCTTGCAACATTGTTGCCAAACTTAGCTCACACGCACATGAACATGGCGGATCGATTTAACGATCTGGCGGAAAACGGCCCATTGGCTTATGGGCCCTTCTTCCGGGGATCGCCTTCTACCGTGGTAAGATGGCAAAAAGAATATATGTCAATTTTTATTACTTTTCAGGAGAGCAGTTTAAAGTTTTAAACCCAATTATAAATTCAGTAATTAAAAGTAATTGTTACTGTTTAAATATTATACATATTGAAAAAAAGAAGTTTAAGGGTCTAAAAATAAAATAAGTTGGTTTGGTACTTTTTAAAAAATATATTTAGAGCTTATATGGTTTTGCCATCTCATACCTATTTTTTCTATGTACTAAATGAGAACGGCAAATAAAAACAGATTTTTTTCGTAACTGAATAATAATTATTTTATTCATCATAAATCGGCCAAAAATACAAATTTATTCGTCGGAATCGGTACTTAAAGTATGATCACTTAATTCATCATATTCCACGGCGTCATGAAGTTGGTAAATTTTATAAAAGGAATGACAATCTTTAGTCAAGGTCTAACATCGACAAAAGGTCTTTCTTTTCGGGTTTATACCCGGGTGGTTCAACATAATGAATGAGGGACAGTGATGGCATCGAGTGATGGTCGACCTCTCCGGGCTAGCTCTCCTTAAATCAAGAGTTTTGAATGGAATTTCTTCATCTAAGTATACTTAAACTGATTACTCCAAACCTCTGTATATCTTAGCCACTTAACTTGAGCCAGAAACCTTTTTCACCATTTGTGTTGTCGTCGTTGTATCAGTTGGTTACCTAGAAGTTTGGGAAAGCCAGAAAATCTTCTTGTCCAATGTCAACCACTGTAAATTGGGATTTTCCCTACAAACGTACAAACTGATACCAGTCTCGTGGAACCATTATTTTAAAAATCATTTGAAATTTGTTTTTACACCTTTCAATTCTTGCGTGATCACTGTCACACTCATATGCAAAGGCCCCAAAAAGAAATTCTGATCAAGGATCTCAATGGTTGCTTTTATGAAGGGCATATAGAAACATAACCGCCATATTGATATTGCGGTTCTGTCCACCGCAAGTGTCCGAACATGTTGTAACGTGATGAACAGTCCAGGCACCATTAATTTACTATAAAGACATGAAGCAATTCTGGTCAGAACCTCTCTGCCTCCAATTACTTCATACCACATAAAAAAGCAAACAGATGATTCGGGTGCGGGTCACCCCGAACAGTAAGATTGTATACGGATAGCAAACGTTTGTAATAAACTATGCGTTTGTAGGATAACATGGGGCTGGTAAGACTTGTTGCAAATCAAAAACCAGTACTCTCTTTGTTTTGTTCTTGCAGCTAATTTGTTCTTTCTTTACCTCATAAGCTTTCTCTGCTTCCTAATGTGTCTGTTAGTGAAGATGATTGCTTCTTTATCGGCTTCAGTACTTGCACTCTTCTTTAAAGCCTTAAATCTGTCACACTTGCGACATGTGTCAACATACGGCTGTTTAAATCTGCATTCAGTACTATTGTAACACATCACGGAAAACACATCATGAACCAGCAGATTTCATGGGATCCTTTTTTAAACGGTCTCTTTGATACTCTTTGTGCATCGTACGTGCATAGTTAGATGGCTTGGTAAAAAAATCTGATTATCATTGTCTCTTCTGCATAGTGACTTTCATGTCGTGGGTATCGGTCAATAAATTCTCGAATTTCATTTCGTTCTTCGATCAACTTGTTGATCGGTACATGTCGTCCTTCAAATCGGTTTCTTATGAATCCATCCTCCCGATATTAATTAAGCTTTTAACAAGAAGATTTATTGGTTTGATGTTATTCCATGCAATTAATAAAAAGCTTTACTTTATTTTCAGATCGTAGATGCAATTGAGTAAGTTACAGTTATGCTCGATCATGGCTTTCTCCTTTTGTACCTCTACCTTTCATTTGATATTTGCATTTAGAAAGAGTTATACGCCCACAGAAATTGATTGCGCAGGTCTGAGGTTTGCTATTGAACTAGACTCAGATCATGTTCTGTTCCTCTCTATGGCGTAATTTTCGAAACAGCCCTTGTACACAACACTTGTTATCATTGAAATTCTTTAGCTGGGCGTGTAAACACCTTTTCTGTTTTTGTGTCAGTCCTAAATGTTTTCTTTTTTCCTTCACGTTTTCTGACACCTCTTTTCTTTTATTGGTCGTTTTCATTGCGTTGGTATCATTGGCATGTTGTTCATTTTCAGAACTCTCTGAACCCTCGCTTTCAGTCTCAGAGATGCCTATCTTGCGTCTTTTTGTGAAATATCTGAAAATAATGAATAAATTAGAATTCTTATTTGTGATTTTTAAAACTTGGAACATTGGAACAAACCATTGGAAGTCCCTGGGGTGCTGGAACTAAAAATTTGAGCAATTCGAGCTAGCCTGTTTGAGCCATCGTTATCTGATGCCACTAGGATCTTTGTCAGGATCATCTAGTGGATCGTCCTAAATACCTGTACAGAATTGGCACCACTACAAAAATTTTTGTAACTACCAAGTCAAAGAGATCAACATCAATTTTTGCCACCAGAACTTGGTAAATTTTCTTTATTTTCTTTATTTATTTTAAAAATTCTTCATCAGGGTATGGATTTAAACAAGAATCAACTTTTTCTAAGTCAGCAAGATTCTATTCTCACTCTTATAAAATTTTTGTTTTTGAAGAATTATTTTTCTCCTACAAAAGAAAATCAATTTAGTACCAACGAAACCTGTTTATATTGGTGTGAAAGCGACTGTTTGAGATCTGAGAAGTCTTAAGTAAAAACAAAACAAAACTACTATCGCAGCAAAAGAATTACAGTACACACTGTTGCACCACGAACGTGCTTGTAGGCCACCCAACGTGCGAATACTCGTCGCCACGCAGCCATAGTTTAAGTATTACAGAGTTGCTCTACTCTCCGTGGGCGCTTTGATATTTTTGTCTCAAAAGTCACCTGACTCGAGCTTCCTGAAATCAACCTCCGACAAACATCGGCGCCGAAGTCACCCACCAGCAACACCGGCGGTAGGGCGGACGGTGAAACGGTAAAACGCTCGATTCGAGCAAGTTGAAACTCTGTAATACTTAAACTATAAACGCAGTCTTTTTGTTGCCTCAGTAGCACGAATTGCGCAATTTTTATTTGAAATTTACATTGGATTCTACGCGACCCCAAAAATTGTTTTTCTACACCCGTAAAAAAAATTACTGTAAAACAATAATCACCAACTTCAACTCGCTAATCCTTAATAAAGTTTAACCAAAAGAAGTTCTCGACTGGATTTTCAATTTCAACTAAATTTTCCCGATCAATATGCAGCAGTGAACCTCCATAAAAGAACATCTTTCTGATTGAAACTTTACAGGAGTGTACAAGTAGCAAATTTCGAGAAATGCAAAGCTTTATCATACCGCTACAAATCATGTTTCTTGATTTCTTAGCAAACACTGTTCATTAAGAACAACAATAACTCACACAAATTGTTTTTACAACAAAATGTTATCAAAACTCGGATTAAAATAAAGGTTTTTACTTGTACCAGCACGCTTTAGGGTCCGTCTCTAACAGCTATAGGCCGAAAACTAAAAATAATTGGAGGTGGCAAAGAATATAAAACAAACGCATTTCTTTAAAATGCAATAAGATTATGCACATGCAAGATAAAACCAAATATAGATTTATATAAGGCAAATGGCATCTTAAAAATATTATAGTATTAGTTTATAGCGCAGTAAAAACAGTATATGTCTTCATATTTAGTTTGCCTAATTTTGAAATAAACGCATAGCAGTATTAATTTTATAATATATCTGCATATTGTATATTGCCACCTCTTGAAACCAACTGCGTACTGCCTACTCCAAAGCAGAGTAATAATGGTACAAAACATATATGGTATTGCCAAAGTAAGTAATCACTATTTTTGACATATTTGTTTTTAAAAGTATAAAATATCACAATACAAAAATAACTGTAGCATGTCCTATTTTGTCTTTTACAGATCTTACTTTAAAACAAGCACAAAGATATAAAAAGGCTAAAATGGCAATATTTTTTTAACATATGCTTTTGCCATCTTACCACAGAATTGTAGTTAGATAAATAAATTTGTCGCCACTGAGTTTGATACGATAAGTTTTAAACCTAAAGCGGATTATATTATTAAAGTTTGCTATTTACATAAAAATTCAAAGTACTTTGAGTGTAGCAACTGGTATAGTGTGTTCTGACAAATCAAATTTGGCTAGTTAGATATGTTCTATCTTTGAGCCATGAAAATCTACTTTGATAGAATACTTGAAAAGTCACCAATACTTAGAAAGGATTTAGTCGGTCGAACGCTATTTCAATGAAAATGTATGATCAATTGTTATATAGAGCTGATAAATTACTACGTGCTTTGTGTTGTAGTTGTTTATATATTTTGATTAGTATAACTACGTTCAACTAATATCAGCGCTGATTGTCGGTCGAGCATTAAATTTTGCCTAAGTATTGATGATTTGGGTTGTGATTTAATAACGGATAACCCACAAAGGGGAGGTATTTCTTTTTTGAAAAATCCTCGACAATGCCTAGATTTTATTTTGGATCGGGCATATTTTGACATCAAATGTAGATATACAGGGTGTCGTAAGAAAGCTTGACAGGAAAAATATTTTTTCTTAAATGGAACCCACTGTATATTTTTGCATTTTTGGATTCTCCCCGAAAATTCTGACATGTTTTATGTATAATGTCATATACCTATCTTCAACTGTTCACGAAATAATTACGTTTAAATAATAATTATAACACTTTATTGCAACATAAATTGATTAATTACATTCCGCATTTTGAAATGTATTTTATCAAATGCTGGAAGGGGCCCCCATTAACAGCACCTCAAATCAGCATGAACCATTTATAACCAGTCATTTCAATTACCTATACACCTCTGTTTGTGAATATTTGACATAGACTTCAAATAAGTGTCAATTATTTAAAAGTTTCAACTGTATTGGTAATTGAAAATAATTACAATGCGTTTAACTGAGACTGAGAAAACTAGAACACACAACGAAGTTCGAATTATGTTCAACAATAAATATCCGAACAGAGAACCTGTAAGTCAGTCTACAATCAGTAGAATTGAGGCTAAGTGGAGAGACTGGAACTGTTAAGGATATTGGCAGACCAGGAAGGGCCGGCGTTCCTAATGATAAAAAACTGGATATCCTGGTTTCATTACATGAAAATCCGAACCTCTCAAGTACTCAGCTCGCTTTGGATAATACGCTTCATAGATCGACTGTAACAAAATTTTTAAAGAAGGAAAAGTGGCACCCTTATAAAATGCAATTACTTCAAGAGCTACTAGAAGATGATCCAGATCGCAGAAACGAGTTTTGTGAGACCAGACCGAGAGAACTGATAATAACCTAGACTAGTGAAACAGATATGCTTTTCAGACGAGGCAACTTTTTGTTTAAATGGACAAGTAAATAGGCATAATTTTAGGTACTGGGCACCTGAAAATCCACACTGGTTTAGGGAAAGTCATTCTCAGAATTATGAAAAGGTGAATGTATGGGTAGGGATTATTAATAACAGAGTAATTGGACCATACTTCTTTGAAGAAACTTTAACGGGACAGCGTTATCATGACTTTTAGTAGACGACTTGATTCCAGCACTGGCGACACTGTATCCTGATGAAAATAACCCAGACATGCCAAATCAAGAATTATGGTTTCAACAGGATGGGGCGCCTCCCCCCTATACTGCTATTGTTGAAGATTCCTAGATGATGTTTTTCCAAATCGGTGGATAGGCAGACGTGGATCAATAGAGTGGCTACCTAGATCACCCGACCTTAATCAATTGGACTACTTTCTTTGGGGTTATGTCAAAAATGAAGTGTACAAAGATAAGCCACACACGCTTGATATCCTCAAAGATCGCATTCGTAATGCAAATAGGAATATTTCTCCAGGCACAGTTGAAAATGTACAGCAAGAATTTATCGATCGCCTGGGGTACTGTCAGAAACTGTTAATGGCGGCCACTTCCAGCATTTGATAAAATAAATTTCAAAAATGTGGAATATAATTAATCAATTTGTGTTGCAATAAAGTGTTATAATTATTATTTAAACGTAATTATTTCGTGAACAGTTGAAGATAGGTATATGACATTATACATAAAACGTGTCAGAATTTTCGGGAGAATCCAAAAATTCAAAAATATACAGTGGGCATTTAAGAAAAATATTTTTCCTGTCAAACTTTCTTGCGACACCCTGTATATCCACATTTGATGTCAAAATATGCCCGATCCAAAATAAAATCTACGTGTCCAATTTTTCAAAAAAATACCTCCCTTTTATTGAATTTATCCGTTATTAAAATTACAATATATATATATAAAAAAAAAAAAAAAAAAAAAAAAAAAAAAAAAAAAAAAATTTTTTTTTTTTTTTTTTTTTTTTTTTTTTTTTTTTTTTATATAATAAATATATATATATATATATATATATATATATATATATATATATATATATATATATATATATATATATATATATATATATATATATATATATATATATATATATATATATATACAGTATTGCCCGAAATAAACAGTACTGAACTTGTAATCGTATTATATATTTAAAAAATACATATTATTGACACTTTATTATATGTTCTAAATGTGCACCTCCTCGTTCAAGACAGACTTCATAACGATGTTCTAAGTTTCTGGTCATGTTATTGAATAAGGGTTGTCTCAGAGCTGCGAAGAAGACTCTAACGGCATCCTTTAATTCATCGATGGTTTGTGGTGCCCGTTTGAAAACTGCATTTTTAGCCATGCCCCAAATGTATGCGTCTGGAGGTGTGAGGTCTGGAGAATGTGAAGGATAAGGGAGTCAGTAAATCGTGAAATGAATTTGCTTGGAAAATGTTCTTGAAGAAATTGACGAATTGCGGCAGCAGTATGGCAAGTTGCCCGTCCTGCTGAAAAAATTGGTTTCGAAATGCCAAGTTACGTGCACGACAGAATTGACGTAGATCAGGGATAAATCGTGTTAAAATGTGTCTGTACCTCTGTTGATTAAGTGTGACTTGCCTACCATTCTCTTCGATGAGCGGACCAATGATTCCGTGTCCGGACACAGCACCCAGACACTCACTTTGCACTATGTAAAGGAACCTCTTGAACCTCATCGGGTCTGGCAAAGCCCAGAAATCGATTTGTGCGACGATTCACATAGCCTGACAAGTGAAAGTGTGCTTCGTCTGAAAACCAAACATTTTTCAAAAATTCAGGATTTTCATACTGTAACGCGAGAATTCTGTCGCAATATTCCACTCTACTGCGATAATCCCGAGGATGTAGTTGTTGATGTACCTGAATCACATACGAAAATGCACCCAGCTCCTTCAGGATTCTTTGAAAGGAAGTTCTTTTTAAATCAAGTTGTAACGCTGTCCTTGCCTGGCTGGCTTTCGGATTTTGTAAGATTTGCTCAAAAACACGTTCATGGTTATTGTTGTTGTTAACTGTCCTGGGACGCCCCGAGTTTCCTTTTCGTTGGCACAATACACTACCCGTATTTCTGAACTTTTCAATAACCTTCAAAATTACAGCATTACGGAGAACGTTTATTAAACCGTTGTGAATTGATCAGACACGTATGGCAAACTTGCACCATTATGTCGGCCCATTCCGTATGAGCGAAAATAATGCTCTACAGAAACACTTTCTCCTCTGTATTTAACACCATTTTTAACAATTAGGCCCTACTAATTACTTGTTTGAGGTTTACGACAGGTCTATACTAGCTAACTTGAGTGTGACAGCGCACGCATAAAAACACCGCCAACTTAGTTTCAGTACTGTTTATTTCGGGCAATACTATATATATATATATATATATATATATATATATATATATATATATATATATATATATATATATATATATATATATATATATATATATATATATATATATATATATATATATACAGGGTTTTCCCGTATAATTGCGCACCCCTTTAAAATCTTTATTTTTATAGATAGAAAAAAATAGTTTATATGAAAGTTGCAGGATTTTCATGAAGATTTTGATGGTTTAAGATAGAAAAACAAATGATGATCGGAAAATTAACAAATCACTATCAACTTCGTTATTTTAAATGGAACACCTGTATATGATTGAAAATTCAAATTCTGCTAATCTTCCTCTTTTCAAATATATATAACTTATCTATGTTCGGATAAACGAGTTGCAAGTTATTTGAATTTAAAATCTGTTCTTATAAGCCATAGTTAGCAATGGATACAACCTTACAGCTAAGCAAAATATAAAAGTATTTGACAGAAGTCAATTTTTGTTTGGATTCCAAGACGAACCATGGCTAACGCGACTTAACTTTGCCAAACTTTGGGTTGTATCCATGGCTAACTATGGCTTATAAGAACATATTTTAAATTTAAATAACTTGCAACTCTTTATCCAACAGATAGGTTATTAAAATTTGAAAAGAGGAAGATTATTTCACTATACGGGGTGTTCCATTTAAATAATGGTTAATATTGTTATTTTCGAATTTTTTCTATCTTACACCGTGAAAATCTTCGCCCGAAAAATCCTGAAAAACTATTTCTATCTATTAATAAGATATTACGGGTATTATATATATATATATATATATATATAATATATATATATATATATATATATAATTATATATATATATATATATAATATATATATATATATATATATTATATATATATATATATATATATATATATATATATATATATATTTATATATATATATATATATATATATATATATATATATATATATATATATATATATATATATATATATATATATATATATATATATATATATATATATATATATATATATATTGTGAAATCGTTACTAGGTGTAAGTTTGTTATTGTTATTTATTTTATTATTAATTAATTATTTTTATTATTAATGTAGCAACGATTCGATACTTTATAATTTGTGTGTGTGGGACAATAAAGTTTATTTGATTGTTTATTTTATTTTATTAATACCTCGGCTAATACTTACTATCTTTATCTCTAGACTCCTATCCCTTTGAGTTCTGGCAAATTATTTTTAATTTTCTAAATTTTGTTATTCAACTTGGATAAATCAAAGTCCTATTGTTAAAATATATTTTATTTATTATTTAAAATAAATTAAATTAAATTTAATTAAAATAAATTATATTTATGACGTTTTTTTAATAATTTTAATAACTATTTTAAAATTTCAAATTTAAAATTTATTACAATGGAGATTTACTACCTAAAATTCCCTTTTTAAACTAACTATTGTCAATGGAATACGCTAAAATAAATTAACTATCACCAATGGAATACGCTGGTTAAATAGTTCGAATGATTTTTAATAGTTCAAATCATTGACACTTTCATAATTCTTAACACTAAAAATACCTTTTTATCCTGTGAATTTGTTGATAAAAAAGGATATAACAATGAATTTGTTTGTTTTCTTGTCCTGGATTTATATTATGATTACCAAATTATCTAATTTATTGGAACTGGAACATGTAGTTTGGCTGGATCATGAAAATTTCCCAATTTGTTTATGGGGTTATGTTTCTTCTGCCTTTAGGATTCGCCGTTGTTATTTTAAAGGTTTGTATTTGTTTATTTTATTATTTACTATTAAATTCTTTGCTAAAATATTTCCTTAAAAACACTTTGAATTACTTTTCTTTTACAATTTATTTTGTTTTTTCTTATTTCAAAAGTAGGGTTAATTTTCCCTTTCATTTGTTTTTTTTTTCTTTCCCGAGCAGCGAGGTGACTACAGCAAGTGAAAACTGACGAATCTCCCGTTTTCGGGGGTGTTTGCTATTTATATCCTCCGAGACAAAAGATATATTTTAAAGATGTCTGCCAGAATCCAGGCTACTAGACAAAAATTGATATATAAAAACATGGATTCTGGTACTTGATATTTTTAACTTTGGATGAAATTTTCTGTTTTATAATTATATCTTAGCTTTCCTAATATCCCGAAATTCCTTCTCTGAGGCTTTGGCTTTAAAATGATATATGTTTTAATATGCCCTAATCTGTTTTTAATTGTTAATTTTCATGATGAGTCACTTAATGTCAGTAAATTTTGATACTATTATTCTGTTATATTTCCTTTTTTTATCTCCTATTTCCTTATTTATTAAATAATGCTTGATAATAATTAAATATAATATTCTACAACTTATACATATAATTTAACCTATGAGCTATGTTTACAATTGGCTAGAAATGGCTTTATTGCCTTGTCATGGAACAAGTATTGTTCATCTTACTTTCTAAATCCATTTACACCCTTAAATCTAATTTTCTTTTGAATGTCTTTTAATTTT
>JAHBCN010003727.1:32500-71777 GCA_019359885.1 Listronotus oregonensis | reverse complement strand
TTTTTTAATGAAAGATTATTTTTTTTTGTAAACATCCAAATTTTTAACTTTTTGCCCCTGTATAGTGATGAGTCCCAAAAAACTAATTTAGGTACGTGTTACAAAAACATTTTTTTGTTTATGCTCCAAAAACATTTTAACGTTTTATTATGTTTGATTAGTCGTTTGACAACGCCAGTCAATTTTTGAAAAATTTCAAAATTTATATTGTTGTACCTACCTATTATATTAAATAATAATATAGTGTAGATGTTTAATTGTTGTTTAATATATTTGTACTCATCGAAATAGTTGCCATGACGACTTATCACGCAGGCCTTAAATAAAATTGCCTTCTGCTAATTCCTGTTTTGTTTCTTTCGGATAGGCTAAATATGTCAGGTTAATTAGGGGTACAATACCAGCTTCGTATGACTGAAGGCTTTCATTCTATTTCAGTCTTCGTCTTTGCAGCTGCGCCTAATAAACTTTCTGCAAGTGCGTTTTGCCATATCTCGTTTCCAGGAACATTGCAATAGATTCATAATCACTTTGCTTTTTCTCGGGAACCCTTCTTAAAACCTCGATAGCTTCACCTCGAAGAGCAAGTACCACACTTCTTTGGTGAGCACCATTTGTTGCCGTTGGCAGCAGCTTCAAATTGTCGGAGATACGTAATCTATGGTACCTTGCCTTTAAAAGTTGGTGGTTTCATAACAGTTACTGCGGTAACACATTCTGACACGACATCTGTAGTAACTACATTACACCGACCCTGAAATCGTTTCTCTATAGTCCGAATATCTTGGTGAAGTTATTCTTCTTCTGTTCTTCATTCATGTTACCGAGATTAAAAAAAAATGAAAAAAGAGTACCTAGATGCTCATGTTGCATACAAGTTGCTGAAAGTAAGACAACATCTCTTCAACGCGCTTGGCATAATCATCACCCTTTCTATTACCTAAGAAATTTTGAATGACCCAAACAAACAAAGCTTATGCGATTTTGTGCTCGTTTTGGCTAAATGGTTAGTTTAAAAAAAAAAATCTGGCTCGAACTCATTATCGCTCACACAGCTCAGCTTATTTAATTCGTCAGAACCTTCTTAAGATGTATGTAAGAATCTTTTAAGTCTTAACAGGTCTGTTCATGTTGATGTGTAGTAAATCTATTTAGCAAGGTTTGTCTTGTTGATACCTTTTATATTTATAACACAAAAATAGCCGCCATCGTGATGAAACTTAAAAGAGGATCTCTTCTTATTGGTTCATAACGAATTTGTACCAGATTCCGCATATAATACCAGGCACTTGTTATGTGTTTCCAATGGAAAACCAAAACACTTCAAATATGCTTGTTTTACAAAGCCAGACACACTTAAACGAATTTTTTAAAAAGCATATTCACTACATATGTTACAAAAACAATTTAAATGGTTAATGCAAAACCTTCTCGACAAAATCGTATTAGACATTACAAAAATGTATGTAAAACGTGAGCGTAGAAGATCCACATAATGTAAATAAACTTAAAATGAAGCTAAGATCAAAAAAAGTAGGTGTAATTTAAAAGATCGAGCTAATACAATAAACTTTAGTAGATTCAAAATCTGTGACCTCCAATTAGTAAACAGCCATTAAAATCTTTTGTGGAACAATATCAAAGTTTTATTATTTTGTGCTGTTACTCTACACTTATAAAATACATTAAAGTTCGCCTGAGCTGGGATTCTGTAAAAATATAAGGAAAGAGAATGTCAAAATAGGGATCACATGTCTTTGTTGCCATTACAGGTAACTCATAAGTTTGTTACTGATTCGAAAGAGAAAAGGAAAAGGAATGTCAAAAAATTTGCTTACAGAATCGGGCCCCTGAAACGCTTTTCGAATATCGTTGTTTCGCCGTCCATACTCCTCAAGCCTTTGGATATCAAGTATATATTTTTGGTTAGTTTTATACATATTAATGTATTTTAGGTTTTGGATGTTTCTCACAACAGGATGGCTGATATTCCAAATGACTTGTTTAGATTTTTAAGCAATCTAAGAATAGTTGATCTGTCGAGCAATCGATTAAGAATGCTACCAGATAATCTATTTAGAGAACAAGGTAAATATAAGATACTGATTTATAAAAGTAATTGGTTATGGTAATTCAGTTAAGAGGGTTAAAATTTAATACATGCTTTTAGGTATATTTAATATTAAAACTAGATTTTATACCATTTAACTACCTATAATTTATTTTAATTTAATTTTATCCAATAATTTTTTCTAACTGAAAAAAAAAATGTTAACGAAACTTTAAACAATGACATGACGGGGGTAAAATAAAACATTTATTTTGGTAATTGATTTTACCCAAATGGTTGATTAACATATTACAACACTCTTGCCCTTCTGAGTCTAATTCACAGTTTCACAATTACACGTTAATAATCTATACAGCCTTTATGCAAATCTTTCAGAAGGATACTTTTACAAAACAAAATACTTATTGATAATGATAACCTAAATTGCCAAACCTACTTTCTTAATTGCAAAGAGTTTTTCTGAAAAAAAAATCAACTAGGTAGGTAGAAAACTTTTAAGTACCACAAACATATGCAGGCCGACGAGAGGGCGTTTAAGGCGGAACAATTACCGGGATCTGGGCTCCGCTTAAAAAATGACAATCTTTTCTGCTTTTTGAAAAATGCAAGTTTAAATTTTTAAGTGAGTGAGTTAGAATAACAAGGGATCATTTTAAATTTGTCATTCAAAGGGTAAATCCAGGTTTTTCGTAGATGAGTAAGGCAAAATGCATCATTTTTATCTCAGCAATCTACGTTTTGTATAAAATGAATGATTTTCTCGACTTCACCATTACTAATTTCTGATGCTTAAGACATATCGATAATACAAATTCTTCTATTGGCAAAAATAAGGTCATTTATCAGATAAATGTTGGTTTGCGTTGTCAAAATTTTTTGAGGTCGCGCGTATGATTAATTTTCAAACGTTGTTCAGATCTCCTTAAAATCCTTTCTTTAATTGAAAGTCTGGGTTCTTAATAATATCGATTGTTTGTGTTGTGTTTAAAGGGTTTGTAAAATATCAGTTGGTTTGGCACTATTACTCCCAAGAAATCGTAACTACTATGCTTTGCGTAACGGAAACACTAACTGCTTACTCTGTCATTTTGACAATTACTGAATAAAATTGGTAGAACTGATATTGGTCACGCCTTTTAAACACCCAGATATGTTAAAACTGTAATGGGGCTAGGTCCTCCTTTTAATTCGTAAACCCTCCTCGTATTAATATATTCACTTTTAAATTAATAGGGCTGGAACGGCTGGATGTTTCCCATAATTTATTAAGCAAACTACCATTAAGTAGCCTCTCTACTGCCTCAGCTCAAACATTATGCGAACTCGATTTATCTTGGAATTTCATATCATCCTTATCACATGGTGGATTACTGGAAAGATTTAAGGTAACGTACAAAAACTTTAAGCTTATTTTTTGTTTTGCTTTTTAACAAATTAGGCATTGACTATTAGCTGAACAAAAACCGCTCTTTAACTCTGCAGGTTTTCCTCGGGTGAGTAACAGAAACAAGAAGTTAAAGATACGTGTAAAAGTCACTTTAAATGAGATTCTTTGCTTGGTTAAAAAATACGATTTGCGATAAGAAAATTTTATTTGTTGTGTTATACACAACCATAGTCGATAAGTTTATAAAGGGCTGTAAAAACATTTTTTTGTGTTTTTACAGTTCCAAATAATATTAAAGTCCTAAAAGACAGAATTAAATAGGCTGTCAATTCAATATCTTAGAAAGAAATTATAAATTGTTTTAAATATCTAAGCAAGCATTAAGATAAAAACATATATGTTCAACACGCAGAAGAAGTTTTTTTTTTTTTTTTAATTAGATAATTCAATTAAATTGGTACATTAACACTTTTTCTGTGTTTGATATTTTTATGCTTAATGTATTTTTGATAAGGTCAATCTTATTTTTTTTCAAGCACAATCTTTTATTAAGAATGCCTTTTTGATATTTTGCAAAATATTATTTTTGTATTTTTAGACCATTCTGTACAATTAAATTGAATTTGCTTATTTTAAATGGATTTTAGAAAAGCAAAAACCTAAGAAATCCAACGGCATGATTCGTCATTACAGCCTTCTAAAACTGTTAAATAATGATTAGTTTACATTTATGTTATTAGGAAGTATTTTTTAATCTTTTGTATAGGTTTTATTTAGTGTAGATCAATTATATTATAATACTTGACGTGTGACCAATGCCACCATATTTAATTACATTACGTACGAATTATCATAATCGTAATTTTAAAGTTTTAAAAAATAAAATATTATTGTTTATTTAGGTCAATATTTAATAATCTGATTTCTTGGCCAACCACAATATCCACTCAGTCAGAAATTAAAGATTATATTTATCATCTATATATATATATATATATATATATATATATATATATATATATATATATATATATATATATATTATATATATATATATATATATATATATATATATATATATATATATATATATATATATATATATATATATATATATATATATATATATATATATTTATATATATATATATATTTTAAAAAAAATTTATAAAAATTTTTTTAAAAAAAAAAAAAAAAAAAAAAAATTTTTTTAAAAAAAATTTTTTTTAAATTTTTTTTTTTTTTTTTAATTTAATTCCTTAATTTTAAAAAATTTTTCCCTTTTTTTTCCCCAAAAATTTAAAAATTTTTAGGCTCAAAATTTTCAAAGAAAAATTTTTTATTAAATTTTGTTTTAAAAAATTTAGAAATAAAAAATAAAAATTTTAATACCTCCACTAAAAATACCACATTAGCAAATTTTGTTGTTTTTTTCTCTTTTTTAAAAATTTTTTGAAAAATTACCGTTTGAAGAAAATCGGAAAAAAGAATTTTTTGATTTTACCCGAGTCAATTTTTTCCCCGACGGCGTTAAGGTTTTTGAAAGAGCAAAAATTTAAACCCTTTCCTTTTTTTTGGGGTAATTTACGCTAAAATACATAACGAAATTATTAATTTTTGTGGTTTTTTTAAAATTTCTAATAAAGAAAAAAATTGGTTTGCACTAAAAAAAATTTTTTTTAAAAATTTAAGACCGAAAATATACAAAAAACGGCACAGTTTTAAACAAAGGATTTTTGAATTTTTTTAACTTTAACTTTTTTTAAAACAGAGCAAATTAAAAATCCCCAAATATTAGGAGGTTATCTCAACAACCAGCAATAATTGACGTATAGTGTAATACACATTTTTGATGTAGAATTGAATTAAGAGTCAAAATTTGGCAAAATATACAGGGCATTCCATTTAAAATAACGTACTTAACAATGAAAACTCTGTTTTCGGGACACATTGTATATTTACCAATACTGTTAAGAAAATTAACGTTACCAAACACACATTTTTTTTTTGTATCATGTACAGAAGCAGAGATATTTAGTGTATAAACAGAGTTGGGACACGCTGTGTATATGTTGTTTTATTTATGACGAGCAACTTAGATACTTGCTGTCCAGATTCTATTTTAATATTTGTATTGTTTTAGAAATTGAACCATTTGGATCTTTCTTACAATCGCCTAGCCCAAATTGACGCAGGAACATTTAAATCATTACCAAGATTACTAAATTTGGACTTTAGTCATAATAGTCAACTGGCACTGGAGCATAATGGTGGTAGTTTTCAAGGTGGAGTATTCCTTGCTTAACTTAAATTTGGATAATGTTTCCCTTAGTATGGTAAGTATGTAATAGAACATATCAGGAAACGCTAACTCAAATATTGTTATTGAGGACCAGGGTTCTCATCTTTCGATAAAGCTAGACTCTAGAGACTAGAGTCCAAATATTGTGGCATGGCGTAAAAAAATCCTCTCTCAAATGGCAGCAAACTATTTGGTCCTGTTCTAGACACATCAGTAAAACATTTTTGTACCGAGTGACCATTCGAAAACTACCACCTTCCTTGTCTTTTTTATTTGAAGTTTCTCAAAAAAATGTTTAATATGAAAGTTGTAGGGGTAAGTTTAAAGAGTTCAAACATAATTTTGTATATTATACAGTATGCATCATAAAGACGTGGCAAACCATAGGTACGATTTATTAAATAGGATACCCTGTATTTGACTTGATATTTTAATTCTGCTTAAAATTTTCAGCATTTTTTATATAAAACACTATAGACCTAAATTTACTGGTTTTTGAACTTAAGATGTTTAAAAATTAAATAATAAAAATAATAAATTCTGGTGTAACAAACTCAATTTTTATTTCAACAATAAAACTGTAATAATTTAAGATAACATATTAATTGTCATACTTTACGTTATCCCCCTGGTTCCGCACGCATTCCTGGTAACAAGTTTCCAAATGTGCTATTGAATTTTCTATAAAGCGAGAATTTGTTCGATGCAATACGTTTATTTCATGCCTAATAATATTTTTTATGACATCAGCATTACCTGCTATTGGTAAATTCATTTTATATATCCCCATAAAAGTTGTCCATTGTCGTCAGATCCGACTATTAGCTGGCTAATGAATCCCGTTCCGTCAATCATTCATCATAATTTTCAATTATAAGTTTTTACTTGTCGAACAGTGGTGGAGCTCCATCATGTTGGAAAACTAAATTGCAAATCCCTTAGCGGCAAATTTTCCACATCTAAAACTCGTTCAAAAATCGAATAACTTTACGGCATTACCTTCAAAAATATGGTCATATTCGGTTCCAATATGCCACACCACTTCGACGAAATTTGATATCCACCGCCCAATGCCGAACGTTTTGTTTGTTAGGCATTCCACTTGTCGAGAAACTGGATTCATCGGTCCATAATATATTTTTAAAAAGTCTCTGTTATTATTTAGCCTGTTCAATATCAATTGCAAAAATTTAGCCTTTGATCCTTTTGTGCTTGTGTGAGTTTTTGAACTTTATGGTATTTAAAAGGTTTAAACTTACTTTGTTTTAAAACCTTACGTATTGACTCGCGCCCGTATTTTTGTGGTCCATGCATAGCTTGCAAGTCTTTTGAAGCAGTTCTAACTGACTTGTTGGGGTTTTCCACGAAATGTGGATAACATTTTTATCATTTGGATACACCAATTTCTTCCTGTCGAGATTAAAGTTGTTCTAAATTTGCTTTTAACGGTGTGTCTTGTAGGAACGGCTCCATAAGGATGTCGAGCTGCATACGCACGAACAGTAGCAGTAGATAGAGTTATAATTATTTTCAATAAATAAGAAAAGAATTTCTTGTTTTTTTTTCTGTTGACAAAACCATTTTTTCATACAAATTATTTAGATTTTTCACACTGCAAACTTTTTACTGCGTTTCAAAGCAAGTAATACAACTTTTAAACTTCTCTAGTTCGAAAACCAGTGAATTTAGGCGTATAGTGTTTCATATAAAAAATGCTTAGAATTTTAAGCAGAATTGAAAAAATCATCAAAACAGGGTGTCCTACTTAAAATCATAACTATGGTTTCCACGTCTTTTATGATGCATCCTGCATTAAATCCAAAATTATGTTTAAACTCTCCAAATTTGCCCCTACAACTTTCATATTAAACAATTTCTTTAAAAAACTTTAAATAAAAAAATCAAGGGAGGTGGTAGTTTTCGCATGGTCAGCCGGTACCCTTAACGTTTTAATAATGGCTGTATACCGTCTTAACTTTTAACGTTAACTTGTTCAGTGTTAAAATGTAAATAACCCACTAAAATACTTGCTACTTTTAGGTTCCTGTACTGCCAACACCAAATTTGGTTTCTCTGTCTTTAGCCTATAACTCTCTCCCGAACATTCCACCAGAAATGGCGGCAAATATGAGCAATCTTCAAAAACTAAATTTGGATTTTAATGACTTAACAGCTATTCCAATTTTAACTCACTCCCTTTTTGAGTTAAGATATTTGTCGATGGTGTCTAACCCGATAACTTATTTAAGCAATACTAGTTTATTAGGTGTGGCGGACCATTTAGAAGAATTAGATGTAAGGAATTTTGATTTAACTGTTCTAGAGGTAAGTTTTAAACCACTTTTCACGAACATATCGACACATTTTATTCTTTGCATATTAAAAATAAAATTGAAAATTGTAAATAAAAAAAACGTATATAAGATATAATTCGTATATAAAAAACTCTATTTTAAAAGTAATCGAGTAGGTTTTTCTCGTCAGATCGATCTGAAAAATACTTATAAAACTAAAATAAAAAGTCAATACTTTTGGTGACAATTCGGTCACCGTTTTTAAAATATATAAAAAATCAAAGCTATTAAAAATGTAAATAATAAGAAAAATCGAAATTGTCCAAATTTCCAATTAAGGAAAAAGCTTAGAAGGAAATTTTTAAAATCTATGACGGTTCAATATATATATATATATATATATATATATATATATATATATATATATATATATATATATATATATATATATATATATATATATATATATATATATATATATATGTATATATATTCATTCATTTACTTTAATTTTTTTAAGTTTTTTTTTGAATTGTTAAAAACATTCTAATTTTTTTCGTGATCATTATTAAATGCAACTTAGCAAATTCTTTGACTTGTGGAAACCTATATTTTTTATAGGCTTAATGTTTCTTAAGTATAGCAGATGGTTTGGAAGTTTTACCTATACAAAATTTATTATTCTTGCAAAGGATTCTACAAACAACATTCTTTGTATTTTTGTTTATCTTTTACCTTTTAGAGACAGTACAAATGCTGAATTTATTAACTAACATTTAATGTTTTTTTCAATAAGCCAGGAATGTATGGTTAAAATAGACCGCAGTACACCATAAGAAAAAAGGAATAACCAACCGGCTAAAATTTCGCAAACGGTTTCTTTTTGAGGTGTGTCACAACTTTTTTATCTACGAAAATTTTCGTAAAAGAGGCTGAGAGGTGGCGAGCTTGTGGAGTGGCGAGCTGGTGGAGTGGCAGCGTACCCGCCCCTCAGCCGTGAAGACCCGGGCTCGATTTCCGCACTGTCCATTGGACTTTTTCATAGTTCGTCACCTCACAGAAGGCAATGGCAAACCACTGTGTAGTATTTCTGCCTAGTAAACCATCTCACATGTGATTCGGAAGGCACGTTAAGCCGGTGGTCCCGCATATCTGTGTAAAATGGTACGCAACACAGATATGTGCGAGAGGGCGCTTACGCTCTGCATAGAGTATGGCACATTAAGAAGAAGAAGATCTGCGTTAAATACATAAAAAATAAAAACCCCTTAAATTTAAAGGCTGTAATTGTGTATAAAAACAATTCTTATAAAACGTATTTTTTAATATTATGACAGTCCCTGAAGGCTTAAAGTGGTACCCTAAATGAAAGTAAAGTTAAAAGTAGTTTATAAACACGGGACTTAAATATTTGAAGAAGAAGAGGCACTCTATACACTCTACAGATCAAAGAACAAACAAAGTGGAAATTTTGGTTCATGTAAAGCAGGGGTCTCCAAACTTTCCAGCCTTAGGGCCATACTGATTACTCCAGAAAAGTTCCGGGGCCAAAACCATATTATCATTGTTGCCGGTGGTAAGAAGTGAAATAGTCCACTGATGAAAAAAAAGTCCGAAAAAGTACACAACGTTTAAAAGGCTGCAAATCGGACTAAAGTCCAAAAGCAACACTGCATATTATTAATTTTCCTGTCATTATCTGTAATTTCTAGATTAGTCGTAGAGTACGAGCCATGAGGAGTAACGTGAGACGACATCTGGTGGACACAAGCGGAAATAGGTAGTACCTTCTATCGCTAACAGATGGCGCTAATAGCACGTACAGAATAATCTCGTTGGTTCGAAAGTTCTGGTGTCTTCCACTCACTTCTAGATGGCAGTAATTGGAATATATAAGAAGGCTAGTGGCGCAACCACAAGTCAGTTCCTATGACACTGTTGTTAAATAAATATTGCATACCTCCTTAAAACGTGTTTGTGCGTGTTTAAGTTTAAGACATCTTTATAACAGTATTTTGATTTGAATTGTTGCTTTTGTGTGAATTAGTAGTATGGAAAAGAAGCGAAAAATTGATAGTGAATGCAGAAAATTCAAAGATCAGTGGAACATTCAGTATTTCGTAATTGAGTCCAGTAACAAGGCGCTATGTTTGATTTGCAATGAAAGCATAGCCGTTCTCAAAAATATAACATTAAACGTCATTATGAAACAAAACATTTTCAAAATTACTCAAAATATACAGGAAGTTTGCGGACAGAAAAATTCGAAGCTATGCAGCGCGGATTGAAATCGCAGCAATCTTCATTTACAAAACTCAAAACTGAACAAGAGGCTGCAACTCGTGCCAGCTTTCGTGTGGCTCTTGAAATTGCAAAACGTGGAAAACCATTCACCGATGGAGAAATGATCAAAGAATGCATAATTGCAGTAGCCGAAGAAATGTGCCCTGAAAAGGTAAATTTATTAAAAACTGTCAGTATGTCAGCAAACACTGTGGCTCGAAGGGTAGAAAACATCGCTGAAAATATATCCTCTCAACTGTTCGACAAAAATGGACATTTTGAGTGGTTTTCTTTGGCCTTGGATGAGTCAACGGATGTGTCAGATACTGCTCAGGTGTTGATTTATATTCGAGGAGTAGATAAAAGCTATGAAGTGCACGAAAACTTCTTGATATGTATAGTATTCATGGCACAACTACTGGTACAGATATTTTTAAAGGAGTTGAAATGGCCATTAATCAAAAGAACCTTCGATGGAAAAACTTGAAATGTATTACAACTGATGGAGGCAAAAACATGAGTGGGAAAGATAAAGGAGTGGTCGCTCTTGTGTCAAAGGCTGTAGAAAATGACGGTGGTTCAAAACCATTAGTCTTACATTGTATCATTCATCAACAGTCTTTGTGCGGAAAATGTTTGGATATGTCTGACGTTCTGAAACCAGTCATATCAACTGTTAATTTTATCAGATCTTTTGGGCTGAATCACCGACAATTCCGACAATTTATTGAAGAGATTGGAGAAACTGACTTACCTTATTATACTGCCGTACGCTGGCTTAGTTGTGGAAAGTCCTTCAGCGCTTTTTGAACTTCGAGCAGTGATCGAAATTTTTTGAATGAAAAGCATCGCCCTCTTACTGAATTACAAAACAACGCATGGCTGTGGAAGTTAGCATTCTATGTTGATTTGACAAAACATGTGAACGAACTGAATTTGGGATGCAAGGAGAAACCAGCATCTTCCTGATTTATACACTAATATCAAATCATTCCGGAAGAAATTGAGACTGTTTCAATCACAACTACGAAGTTATTGTTTTTCACATTTTAAAACATGTGAAATATTCAGCCACACTACTGAGACTGAGTTTCCTATCGATTTTGCAATCAGAAACTTTGAGTGCTTTGAAGATAAATTTTGATACTCGTTTCTCGGACTTTGATGCCATTGCGAATCAAATTAAGATTTTTCAGAATCCTTTTTGATACTGACATTGAAACCCTAGCCCCGGAACTTCAAATGGAAATGATCGATCTACAATGCAGTGATATAATTAAGAACAAATATCAAAACTCATCTTTGTTGGAATTTTATAAGAGTCTTCCACTGACACAATTTGATAATTTGCATAAATTTGCTCGTGGTCTGTTTTCTGTTTTTGGTACTACTTATTTGTGTGAGAAAACCTTCTCCAAAATGAAGTACACAAAAAATGTTTACAGATCGAAATTAACTGATGAGCATCTTAAATCTCTTTTAATAATTGGTACAAGTAAAATTAGTCCACAACTACAAACTATTGTCAGTGGAAAATCTCAATTACATAAATCTCATTAGTATTTCATATGTCATTATGTTTGTTATAAGTTATGTGATTATTTAAAATGTATAAAATGTTAGTTGGATTCATTTCAATAATTTGTTAGTTATTATATACTGAAGTTAAATTTTCTGCATATTATACATGTCTTTACTCATTACAATTCTGTGTTTCTTTATCCAACTTATCACAAAAACAATAACAATAAGCCTACAAGAATGTTATGAGTTAGCGGAGTTAGCCCATGATCATATCAATGTAGATGTCATATTAATAATTATTCAACATAAAATTAGAATACTTCAGTAAACTAAATTTAATTTGCTATAAAAATTATTTGTTCTCTAAAAGGAGTTTTCAAGTACGCTAGCTCTCCGCGGGCCGGACAAAATCTGTCCGCGGGCAGGATGTGGCCCTCGGGCCGTAGTTTGGAGACCCCTGATGTAAAGGAATGCATAAGAATGGCAATTCATGTTGCTATATTGAAGAGAAGAAATTAAATTGGCATATTTCTCTGAGCAGAAGCTGTAAAAATATCTATAAAAACGATAGATCTCCTACAGCGCGTGTATAGACAAGACAAGGAAGCTTTTCTGTGAGAGGGGGATCTTTAATAAGGTGAATGGCTCTTCTTTTTTCTGTAGGACTCGCAATATGGCACAATTTTATGTACGACCTATATTTTTTGTAACAACATATTTACTAAGCATGTCTATCTTTCTTCCACTGTTGGTAATCGTACAAGTGCTCATAAAAGCGACACCTTATGAAGGGGAGACTAAAAAATTGGCGCATGATATTTGTAAGATAGTCTGAGCATTTTATAACATGAGCAAATAACTAACAATTTTGTAAAACGCTTGTTTGTAATACATTTTCATATAATCATGAATTGCGGTTGGTGGACTAATCGATTACGCGTCCATTTTGTAGCAAACATATTTTTTTAATTCTTGGATATAATTATCTGTTCATTAGACTGCAAAAGAAATGGTTGGTTCTTAAATTTCAATACATTACCAATTCAGTATGTTTGTCGGCTGAGAGCTTGAAAACATCGCTTTTCCGAACATTTTCGTAGATAAAAAAGTTGTAGAATACATCAAAATGAAACCGTTCGCAAAGTTTCAGCCGGTTGGTAATATTTTTTTTCTTATGATGTACTGCGGTCTATAGATTTGTAAAAGGTCTATTTTAATGTTGTACTAATTAGAGTTGTTTAAGTTTAATAAAACAATAATTATTACTCAGATCAAAAGAATTTTTTTTTGAAGTAAAATTTGTAGCTCCCAGAGTTAAAGAACATTAAACATATGTCAAAAACGCAGATTCTCACAAATCAAACAGTTGTCAAAATCCATTTGACAATGTTCACAGAATAGACTAGAGGACATCTAGCATTTTAGGAAAGGAAATTTCTTCAAAAATCGTAAAATTAAATAAAGTATTTTTATATTATTAAAAAAAGGTAACTGCCTAGCTTTAATCTCTGTCAGTTTCAATGATACTTGGCTACCTTTACTTAAAGCTAAGATAAATTTAGGAAATTATAAAACCAAATAAGTTGCCGCTTTTTTTTGTTTTGAAAATAATAAATATGCCTGTCACAACAAACAGATCTGTTATTTTTGACGTTATGGTACAAATAATAAAGTTCTTTTAAGAATTTGAATAATTTAAAATAAACATTTTGGACAATATTGATTTTGATTATTATTTATCTTTTAAATAGTTTTGATTTTTTATATCTTTAAAACAGTGACCGATTTTTCAACCGAAACGTGGATAGCTTTTAAATTATTGTTTATCAGTTTTGTAGAAGTCGATTTTTTATCAGGCAAAAAATCCAACAATTATTTTTTGACCAGTCAATGAGGGCTGTAGCAAATCTTTGACAAATAATAAAGAATTCATAAATCTGTTAATTAAAATGCAGTTATTTGATGTTAGATTGGTAATAATAACTTTTAAGTGTAAGTTTATTTTTTTGAGGCTGGAGCATTCTGTAAAATGTATTCCCTACGAACATTAAAAATGAATCTTTATACTGGATTTAAGACATTTAACATACCAAGCATCATACAGTGGAACACTGGTCTAAGAAACTTGGAAATTCATGTAAGTAAAGAGTTATAAAAATAATTGGTTCTGGTTAGTGGAAGTTTTTATTTATTTTTAAGGTCGATAGACAAAGTGATACTGATTTAAATAAAGAAATGGCAGGAGACTTACCACCCAAATTAAGAAATGTTACATTTTCAGGGAGAGGTCTTAAGAAACTGGGATCAAATGTTTTAAAGGTTAGTAATATTGTACCATTAGTTAGGCGCTATTAACGTATTGTATTTTGTAGGGTATTAGATATCCGGAACTTCATATTTGTGTTAGGAATACCAGCGTTATGAAAGTACCGAACGACTTCTTTAAAAACACAGGAAGAGCCGAGAATATTTCTGTTGACGTAAGAAATAACATAGATTTAAAAAGTATTATGAATCCATCATCAGGGTCGAGACCGCATTTATTTAAAAAGACTTTTCTAACGGATTTAAAAATGATTGGAAACAAATGGGATTGTGATTGTGATTTAGGGTACGTAAATAGAAACTTGGGATTATTTTACAGAAGTGTAACGTTTTACAAAAATTACTGTATTTAAGAAAAATTACCAGATAAGCAATTTTACTGCCTCTAGAATTTCCAAAATTTTTTATAATAAAAGTAAGCCATGGGACCCATACTAATTAAATACCAGATGCTATTGGCCACAGGGCAAACACTTGGTAAAGAAAATTTCATTGTTGAATTTGCGAAAAAACGTTGATTTTTGGGTCCCTCCAAAGAAAAATCTCTTTAAAAGCAAATCCCCTATATGTATTTGTTTGTGAATTTGACCAAATTTTATTGTAAATTACAAAATTTTGCAGGATTATCTGTGTTTATCTAAAAGCCAGAACTAGTAAAAACTTTTTTACTAAACAATTTTCCTATCTACTACAATATTAACCTCAACAGGTTGCTTATAAAACGTTTATATAAGTCCTATGTTGTACATAAAAGGGTTAGTGGTATATAGTATGGTCCCAACATTAATTTATTTAAATAAAACAAAATATTGCTTATTACCTTCATAATCTTTAAAACTTTATGCAAAATTTGACATTGGTTTTTATATATCTTTATCTATCCATCAAAAAAACCTTATTTTTAAGATGAAAATACCTTGAAAATGCCTAAAATTTGGATCATCCTTTAAAGGGCTGCAATAAATAAATAATATATGGGGAGCATTAACCTTCTTTTTAATAATATATTTGATTTATTATCTACCTACTTAAAAAGTCTGTTACTCCTAGTGACAATTAAATCTTTATTACCTATAATGTATGATTAATAAAATTAATTATTAGAAGTGCTTAACCAAAACTAAATTTCAAAAATGCAGATCTTTCAAATCATTTCCATTTTTGCTATTCAGTTTATATAATAAAATGTTTATTTATTATAAATGTTAAAAAAAAAACAAAATATAAACAAACTGTATATGTGGAGCTTTTCTCTAAAAACATTCGCAATCCCAGACTTTTATAAAGTCCTTCGATTGACGCAAGATCCATACTTTCGTTTAAGTTGATAGTGTGGACAATTAAACAACTGTTTTTACAATATGTTTACACATGTATTGTTATGGATTTTGAAAAAATGTGTTTAGTTTATCGGATTGTAGAAAGTTAGAATTATTTCATTTAAATTAATAATTTAATGGTATAAATTATCTTAGTTTTTCCCCATTCCGACAACCATTTGCCCAGGTTAATATATCCCAGAGACTAAAGATTGGAATAATTTCTTCCCTCAAAGAACAAGTTTAATTTTTTTTTAATAATTTACCGCCAATTCTACTTCTTTCGTGCCATAATAGTCCTAAAAAAATATGTTACTGAAATTGCAGGTCTTAACTCGGCGCTTTCGGGTTTCTTAAATTACGGGCATTTTCCAGAGAGCCTGAATGTCGCACGAGTTTAAAAGATTCTAAAACTTTTCCTCATAATTATATACCTATATTTTTTTATTTAGTTAGTTATTAGGTAATAAAAGCTTTTATAAATTTCCAAACTTTATAGTATATAAAAAACACCAAATTACACATAAGAGATTTCGTCATAAAACATCCACAGCAGATCATTCATTTGTTTCACATACCTAAAATACATTCCTTAAGTTCATACAACACTTTAAAGAATTGCAGTGACTAAAATTTTGCGACTATTTCTTTAAGCTTTTTTACGTGTTAAAATTTCAAAAATCTGTAGTTAAGCTACGTTTCCACTGAAGGAACAAATCGCAACATTTAGCAACATTTTTGTTGCCTTGTGTTTCTTCTTGTTTGTGAATTTAGAAACTTGAAGGCAACAAATGTAAACTTTTTGTTTCCACTGACAGAACTTTTAATGTTTCTGGTAACTGAAAAGCTACGTTTCCACTGGAGGAACAAATCGCAACATTTAGCAACATTTTTGTTGCCTTGTGTTTCTTCTTGTTTGTGAATTTAGAAACTTGAAGGCAACAAATGTAAACTTTTTGTTTCCAGTGACAGAACTTTTAATGTTTCTGGTAACTGAGAAACAACTTTTTTAGTTAGTGTTTACCGCGGTTGATAAAAATTGATCAAGATAATGAAATAGCGGCGCACGGGGCCTATATATGTTGTCGGCAAAAAGAAAAAAAGAAACACAAATATTGGGTGAAACCAAGTCTCCTGATAGAAGTGAATATGGTGGCATGCACCTACTCAATGCATTAAAAAATGACGATCTACACATAAATAATATAAATAATGGTAGTGGCAAAAATTTCTTACGAATGTCCAGCACCGATCTAGAATGGTTATTATGTCAAATTGCCCCAAAAATACAGAAAGAAGATATCAATTAGACAAGCCATTTCACCAATAGAACGGTTGCTGCTCACACTGCGATTCCTTGCAACATATATTCAACGTCGAACCGCACTCTAAAAAGACAAAAACAAATTACTACAAGTTGCAGTATCTGTTTCCACTCAGAAAACAATATGTTTCTGTTCCCTGTTGTTGCAGAATTTCTTTTGAAGTTTACCGCTAAAACTGGAAACCAGCAACAATCGTAAACATGCAACATTTGTTGCCGAAACAAGAAGGAACACTTAGGAACCTTGAGGAACTTGGGGAAACATTTTTGAGCAACAAGCAACAGAAACACAAAAGTTCCTTTATGTTCCTCCGGTGGAAACGTAGCTAAAGAGAGCAACTTTTTTAGTTACTGTTTCCACCGCGGTTGATAAACATGGATCAAGATGATAAAATAGCGGCAGCAGCGGGGCCTATACAGTGTGTCCCAAATTGGTGGGAATGTAGGGGATCTTGAAACTACCATAGATAAAAATTGGTTAAATGGGAAAAGTTTTGAACAATTATGTTAGTAAGCTAATCCCGTTTACTACATGGTTTTATCTATTTAGGTTTTTGAGAAATTTTGAAAAAATCTGAAATATCATTTTCTGAAAATGGGCCATATTTTTTATAAGTGAATTTTTTTTTTTAAATCTGTAAAACTTCTTTAAAGCAACTTTTTTTGTAGAATATGACCGAGAGTCAATTTTATTTTCTACGTTTCGGGTTTTGAATCATCATCAACTTTATTTTCATATGGACGCCATATTGGATTTTTGTGCAGCCAAATAGTGCTTTTTATTCTGATTTCAACAATGTATAACATGTTATAATTTAACAGTTTATAACCTTATTTATTTCAAAAAACAAATATTTTCTCAGTTGGCCTTGATTCCGGCGAACGTCATTTTTTTTGTAAACAATAAAATATTAGTAATTGGCAAAATTGAAAACAGACATTTTACAGAAATGGGTTCGCGAACATAGCTATAACCTTAATACCGTGTTACAACAAAACTACACGTAACAAGTTAATTGAAACAAGTGAAAACAAAAGCAATGAAAAGTGGCTAAACTAAGATTCCTACTAAAATGAAGATGTAAAATAACGACTTAAAATTCAAAATGTTGTCCATTTCCCTCAACATATTAACGATAATTTTTTTAAATAGTCCTAACTTCCCTATAAATGGTTAACTTAGGTATGTGGTATTCTCTATCAACATCCCTGGCTGTTGGATTTTCTTTAAAATGTTGGTTTGCAGCATCTCGTTGTCGATTTTCTTCAACGTACTTCTTAGGTCGTGGTTTTTAAAACTTCCGAATTCAAGCAAATTTGTAACCAGTTTTCAAAAGTATGTTAGTTTAGGAAGCTGCCTTTCAGAAAAATTGTCGAAATACGTTTGCGCAGCTATATTAACTTTTCTTGTGCTGCCAATGACGCTAGATGGCATTCGCCGGAATCAAGGCCAACTGAGAAAATATTTGTTTTTTAAAGTAGATGAGGTTATAAACTTCTAAACTATAACATGTTATACATTGTTAAAATCAAAATAAAAAGCACTATTTGGCTGCGAAAAATTCCAATATGGCGCCCATATGAAAAAGTAAAGTTGATGATGATTCTAAAAACCCGAAACGTAGAAAATAAAAATTGACTACTCGGTCATATTCTACAAAAAAAGTTGCTTAAAAGAAGTTTTTACAGATTTGAAAAATGTTAACTTATAAAAAAAAATATGACCGATTTTCGAAAATGCATGTTTCAGGTTTTTTCAAAATTTCTCAAAAACCTGAATAGATAAAACCATGTAGTAAACGGGATTAGCCTACTAACATAATTGTCCAAAACTTTCCCCATTTAACCGATTTTCTATCTATAGTGGTTTCAAGATCCCCACCAATTTGGACACACTGTATAGTTTTGTCGGCAAAAAAGAATAAAAAAGCACAAATATTGGGTGAAACCAAGTCCCCGTGATAGAAGTGAATATGGTGGCATGCACCTACTCATTGCATTAAAAATAACAATCTACACATTGGAAATAATATAAATAGTAGTGTCAAAATTTCTTAAAAAACAAGTTACTACAAGTTGCAGTATCTGTTTCCACTCGGAAAACAATATGTTTCTGTTCCCTGTTGTTGCCAAATTTCTTTTGAAGTTTACCGCTAAAACTGGAAACCAGCAACAATCGTAAACAGGCAACAGTTGTTGCCGAAACAAGAAGGAACCATTAGGAACTTTAAGGAACTCTGGGAAACATTTTTAAGCAACAAGCAACAGAAACACAAAAGTTCCTTCATGTTCCTCCGGTGGAAACGTAGCTTTAGGTTGCGGTTTCCTGTTGCCAAGTGTTACTAATATAACTTTAATGGTCTTTAAATGATAAAAAGTAACGCCGTCATCATTTATAAATTGTGGTATAACTGAAAAATATTGCAAAGTTTAAATTAATAAGATATAAATAAAAAAAATAATGATAACCAAAACTAAATTGCCTATTTAAATTTTTTTCTATACACAATATATCACGATTGGTGATGTATGTATTAAAAACTTAAAAAAAACAGAAATGAAAAAATAGTTAAATTGGAAAAAAATATGTCATTTGGTTATATCACGTTTGCGGCTCAATTTAAGCTGTTTACGTACAAAATCTTACTTTTAAAAATTTGCTCTATCCTTTTTTATTTTTAAAATTTTTCTTATTAAAAAAATAGATTTTTTCTTTGGTAAAAACTTTGTTGCTTTAGTTGAGTTAATTACCTGGAAAAGAATTTTAAAAAACCTTGTATAAATAAATTAATAATTACTTAATTTAAAAAGTAGCTGTTACGTTAAACCCAGTCTTTAATAAACATATTAATGTTTTTTTGTTTCTAAATCCTAAAAAAATCTTATGCAAATAAATAAAACAAATGGATGTTGGTTCACTAAAACCAAAACAATTTTCAAACAAACTGACCTTACAGTTAGATTTTAAAAAGTAAGCTTACCTAAAAGGTTTTATTAGATTTAACAATTTTTTTGAAATATCGTAGTTACAGTCAAATCTTAAACTAAAATATTGCGTGTTTTAGACTATTAAAACAATGTCGTTAGGGTGAGTAATAAGTAATTAAAACCAATATCCAGAATTTTTTCAAGATAACGATTCATTAATCCCTAATAGAGATGTTAATAATGCATCAGTGGAAACACCCTGTATAATATTTTTAGTAGAAATTGGCAAATCTGATCACCTTAAAGCATTAAATAGTAAAAAGTTTTCATTCAAACCTATTATCCTATAATATAAACCATATTTACTTTAAAAAAAATATTGGTTTGTCATAACTTTATAGATTATGAAACTATTATGACGAAAACTATTCCACCTCAATTTTTTTATACGATCCTCTTTAAATTGCTCTACTAATGATATAAATGCATGTTGCCATGGCGCCACCTGGTGTTACATTGTTTAAAGCGAAATTGTTTAAACAATTGCTAGGAATTGTTATTTTTGAACCGGACAAATTTTTTTCGTATTTTTTTATTAAAATACAAATAAAAAAGATCCTATGACGTTTTACGATAAAGTTAGCATTTTTGGAGATATGAATTTTTAAAAGTTCAAAAAATCTCAAATTTGGGTACTTTTGACCCATAAAAAATATATATTAAAAAAAAAACATAAAAAAATGTAATTTTTATTCTTTATACAATAGTTAATAATACTTAATAATTAAGATTTAAATTTTTTTTCTTGTTTAGACAGGTTTTTTGATTGTTTATTAAGCGCGCTCACAAGTATGCGTCCCTTACCCACTAAGCAAAAAATCATCCTTATTACGTTACATTTATGTTTTCTTGTTCCTTTGTTACGTTAATCATCTTGAAACAATAACAGCGCCTTAAACCTAATAGTTTCGTTATATTTCCTTCAACTTAACAAAATCGTAGTTACGTTAAAAATACAACGTTCTAGTTTCGAAACTTAAATGGCCTTGTTATGTATTTTGCATTGCTTAGGCCTGACACATTTTCTGAAACATCCACGTTTTATAACTTACGTTATAAAGAGGATTTTCTAAGGATTTAAATAGACGGTTTTGTTATGTTGATTATAAACAAACTAGTGTTTTGTAATATTTCCGTTATTTAGTTAACACTATAAGATCTTTTGGATCCTTAATGTGTGGTTTATGATAATAATACAGAATGTTTAATTAAGTATGGTCGTAAATCGTATTTTGTTAACGATTTAATGTACAGCTTTAAAATAAGAATTAGTATAATGAAGATGGCTTTAAGTCACTAAACGTATTAGGTTGGCGACTTTATCACTAGGAGGCGCACGATACCAAGTATATTAAAAAGGGCACACTTTTTATAAAAATGTTGATAGCAAAGTAATCAATCACCGAAATTACTAAACGATTTTTCACTCCTTTCCGCATATATTATTTCCTGTTAAACTTCTAGAGTGGGCGAAAATTTACTTTTATGCAAAAAAGCACTGACAAAAAGATAAACATATTTTTTAAAAGGTATGCTGGTCAAATAAAAAAGATTTGAATAAATATTCTTTGTGTTTACGTTTTGTAAAACTAAAACTGTCTATCGTTTATTAAAACCTCAAGAAATTATTTAATTAACAATATTAAAAAATTGTATACCTCAAAGTTTTAGCATTTTTATGTATAAAAGTAAATGTTGCGTCCACTCTTTTATTAAAGATGCCACTGAGAAAATATGGATGCAAAAAATTGTTGTAATAAATCGCCTGTTAATTTTGAAAATAATTTTTTCGTCCACCCCAAAAAGTACAATAGTTTCCAATATACAACCAGTGACAACTGACTATCCCCAATAAAAAAATTCTGATATAAACTATAAGGAAAAATTTATTCATAAAAATATCTGATGTCTACAACTCTCCTTTCATATTCCCCAAATTTGTGTACAGACTATTTAATAGGGAAAGCTTATTTTCTAAATCTACACAAAGTATAATAGTTCATATATTAAAATATTCATATGGTAATGTTTATCTTTCTTAATTTACTATATAGAAAGTCTTAAATATTTGTGATGTGTTAATATGAGTAATATTTAAAAAATTAAATAAAAAGGTCTAAAATTAGGTATAAAAATTTCCTACATAATTTATAAATTTAAAAATTAACTGTATGTACATATATTTTTAATATCCATATTCTGTTCTATTTTTTCCTCCTAGTTGCACCTGGAAAAAGAAAACTTTGTAATATATTTGCCCCAAAACTTTTGATTACTGACATAATTGCTTTATTAATTAAAAAAAAATATATCGCAGGTTGGCAAAAAAGCTGTATTTGCAGATAGTGTCATAGATACTTTATTTTCCTTATATAAAGGATAAAACCTGGTTATGGCTTAAAAGCCTACAATTTTTTTAAAACATAGTCGGAATTTTTTCTAATATTAGCTACTCGATTAGCCATTACTAAATGGTAGAGTAAACTACTGATAAACCACCCAATTTTGAAAAAACATTTAGAAACTTTGTACCATATTGTTATTTTGCTTTTATTTGATAAACAATCCAAATCAAAATTCAGTTTATCCCTTAAGGAAACTTTTACTTACGGTTATACTAGTTACTTCACTCGAGCATGTTAAACCTATGCCTCTCTTTTTAACTGCCGATCCACTTTCTGATTAGTTGTTATTTGAAAACAGACAGAACTGCATCTACAATTTATTTCATAATTAATTTTCTAATAATTCTATTATAATTATTATTAATGTGTCAACTGTCTAATATCAGGGCCTCTAAAAATGGTAATTGTTTACAAGTGGGGTTAACCCTATTTTTGGCCATATCTAGATGAAAAATTAACATTTTTTATATATTTTTTTAATCTGCTTGTTTTTATGGCGCATTTATGAAAAAAAAATGTCGTAGAAGGAAAAACTAAAGATTTCGATATAGCTTTCATGCCTTTAAAACTTAAAAAAAATATTGGTTTTCATGTTTTTCTATTTTATCTTTGTTTTTGATATATATATTTTTTAAAAAGTACATAAAAAACGAAAGATTTGTAAAAACTAACCCAAATTAACCAAAACTCATTTCGACATCGATTTTTTTGTAATTCTTAGATTAAAAAAAAACAATAAGCTTGAAGACAATAAGAATAAAAGTTATTTAAGATTATTTGCAAAAATAACGATTTTTTGAACTTTCGAAGTTGATTTTTTAATTAAAATATTAATTTTTTGGTATTTTTGCTATCATAATCATAAATCCGCCGTAAAAACAAAAAATTTAAAAAAATATGATGATCCATAAATTTATCTATTTTTTATGGCCAGAAATAGGGTTGACCGCACTTGTAAATAATTACTCTTAAAATTACAAAATATAATACATCACAGTAAATGCTTTAAGTTACAACCAAAGTATAAATAAAAACTTTTAACTATGATGAAATTTATTTAACGGAAGTATTTCATTTATTTAAAATACCCAATTTTTTCTATTTAAGTCCCCTAAAAAGTATTTTTCGACCGATCGGAAAAAAACCGTTTTCTGGAGAATTTTTTGGCCAGAAAGTAACTTTTTTTTGGGCTAGACCAGAAAGTGGTTATCAAGAACCAGAAAAAATCATTTGTCACTTTTCTAGACCCATTTGTTACTTTACAGATCCATGAAATGAAAAATAAGCTGCTTACTTACAGCACAGCTGTTTTTGTTTATAGTTGTTACGAAAACGAACTTCAGTTAATTTTTTATTTTCCCCGGACAGTCCACGAAGGCTTCAGGCCTTAGTACTTACGTACTGTGGGTGTCTTAAATTATTCTTATTGTTATAATAAGTGTCAAATCCATGTCAAGCGGATAAATAGACCTATTTTCGATCATTAAAATATTATTATTATAATTTTTAATAGTTTCGGTCAAAAAAAAAAAAAAATGTACGTTACATGACCAAAAAACAAGTGTTTGGCAGATCTCGCCCAGCTTCCAGGACTCGCTTTCCACTGGCCCTAGAAACCCCTTGGCTCAACCTGCAAAACACTACTTTCCGGTCTTAATATAAATTAGTATTATGTAGGTAGGTATAAAGCAATCAAATTTTAATCTATATTTTTTTAAATTTATATGTATCTAGGGAATGGAAGGTATCTCCCGAAACTAAATCCGGGCTTATTACCCCAATATTTGGGACAAATGGTAACTTTATCCTAAGGAAACGACTAATGCTGGATTTTCTAGACTTATGGTTTAAAAACCTGACCTTCAAAATTGGGAATTTTGGTCAGTTTATCTATATACCTACATACATAAAAACTAAAGTGTAGTACAAAATGGTGTAATATACTTACTTTCCGATCCATATTTCCTTTTAATATAACAAGAAAAAAACTAAATTTACAACACAAAACACAATTGTTTTTAAAATAAAGTAAGGTTATGTACTAATACTAAAGCTAATAAATCTTTCTTGTAAACTTGGCGTCGTTGTTAAAAAATGTAGGTAACAATCTCTGTGCGGGGTACATTTAACCAAACGAGGTCGATATGTTAACTTTTAACGACATTACAGAACATAACAGACATGACAAAATAAGGTTTTAAAAGTAAACGTTATCACAGTTACTTTTAAATAACGTTACAAAACGTGCTCAAGATGTTCTTTGCTTAGTGGGTACCTTTAAGTATCGCCGTCTCTCTGACTCATACGCGCATCAGCCCCTCTGTGTCCTGAAACATTATTTATCCTTTATCTTAAAAACTAGTAACTTTATAAAAATTATTAAAGAGAGCAATGTTATTAATAATTTAATTATCTACAATTTGTTTATAAAAGTTTTTATCCTGATATCAATTTTACAAAAGTTATTGGAGCTTTATTTTACTTGTAAGCGCGCGTAATAAACAATCAAAAAACCTGTATAAACAATAAAATTTTTTGAAATCTCTATTATGGATATTATTAACTATTATTGTATAAAGAATAGAAAAATATTTTTTTATGTTTGATTTTTTTTTAATATATATTTTTCATGGGTCAAAAGTACCCAAGATTTTTTGAACTTTTAAAAATTCATATCTTCAAAAATATTAACTTTATCGTAAAAAGTCATAGGACCTTTTTTATTTGTTTTGTAATAAAGAACATAAAAAAAGTTTGGCCGGTTAAAAAATAACAATGTCTTGCAGTTGTTTAAAAAATTTCGGTTTAAACAATATGGCACCAGGTGGCACCATGGCAACATGCATTTATATCATCACTAGGGCAATTTAAAGAGGATCGTATAAAAAAAATGAGGTGGAATAGTTTTTGGTACTCATGCGCCGATTCCTTCTAGACTATAAAAAAATGGTTTTATAACTTATTTTAATAAGTCACCTTAGTTTTTTCTTATTCCGACGACTATTGCGACGGGTCTTGAAAACGCTTAAGTTATCCATTTTGCACTTTTTTGCGTCCTATATTGGGATAATTATTTCAGCTAATTCCATACTTTTCAATTGTCTTTCTCGTTACTATAAAAAGGAGACAAAAATCCTGGCAAAGTTAGTATTAAATCAAATGTCGAGCTGTTCATTTGAAGACACTGACCACTAAACAGTAAGCATAGTTACGTTTCATTATTATTGCTTCAGTAATAAAAAGGTGTAAAAAGACAATTCCTGTTTTTATACGGGGTGTTACGGTAAACAATTTAAATTTTTATTCGCAAATTTAAAATACAGTAGCCCTAGAAATAGTTAAAAATAGGTCACCTTGGAAATATACCTACAGGATTTATTAACATGATGTTGTTTTCGATAATTTCCAAACTATTATAGATTCAAGAGACTTTAAAAAAATATATACTTATTCATATATTTTTATTACATTTTTTAGATGGATTGAAGTCTGGCAACGTAAGCGACGGCAGTACATTTGCGGTGATAGTCCGAGCATAAGTCCATCTTTCACTCATTTTGACTATACATGCAGACATGCAGATGATGAATTACGGATGTCTTTTTGTGCTAACAAGAACAATAATTCCGTTATAGAAGTACTTAAATCCGAAATAGAATGTGGATGGAGTTCGGGAAATAAATTTAAAAGTTTATCGATAAGTTTAGCGATTTTTGTTGGCGTGGTACTTCAATTTTTGGTTTAGTTGTTTTCGAAGAAACTTGCGTGTTGTTAAGTTGATGTATGTCCTATTTTACCCGTCCAAATATTATTGTAAGAAAAGTCATTAGAAAACAAGAAATACACTTCTTTTGTTGAAAAACTTAGATAGGCATGTTTTCTTCTGATGGATTAGTTCATAATTTAATTAATGCTCATTATCATTAAGATATTCTATCATAACCGTATTTTTTATTATACGCATCTAGCGTATTAAACACTACTGGGCCTTAGGAAATGTAATAGATTGTGCCTTAAAGATGAATAAAGATCCAGGTGGTATTTAGTTTTTTATTATAATTGATTAGCCAGACACCCCACCGTGTTTTGGTCTAATAAAATTATGTTATCGTATTGTCTTAATGTTTTTATGCTTAATTAGTTTTACAAAATAATATCTATCCACCATATATTGTCATATAATTTCAGTGCTACACAAAATTCGAATTATGTTTAAACTTAATAAAACTTGGAATAAAAAATACACAAATATTAAAAATTTTCCGAAAACTAAATAAGCATTGTGGTCAGGTCTGACTGTCACGAAAGCGACTCGGGTTTGATTTCCAATCAAACAGGCCCATTGTTCAAAGGTAGTAATTATTTATATAACGGAATGGTAGTACCACCACGACGTCTAAAAGGTGCCGTAAAATGCAATATATCCATGTTTGGATACTTGGACATGATTGATGGATCTGGGAAATAAATGTGTTACCCATCAAAGAACCCAGCACCTACGGTACCTAGTACTTAGGCTTCAATGATCCTCCATGGGCTGCCTTAAAAATAAAAAAATATATATTTTAATTAAAATATTTAAGTTGTGGATATTCTGATTTTTTTTATTCTTTATCCGTTAAACTATAAATTATTGCTGTGTATATATTTTTTATTTTCCTATTTCTATATTATTTTTATCTTTAAATCATTTTTGATACTTGGAAAGTTTTTTAAAGTATAATATTGAGTTTTAGGTAATATCACAATATTTTAAACGACACCATTTGTATAAGGTGTTAATTGATACTGCAAAATATTAAACGTTTTAAATTACTAAGCTTTTTCCATAATATGAAATATTTATAAAGAAACTATTCAAAAAATTATTCTTTTTAATATACGCAAAATACCTATATACATTGTACGAAAAGAAATGCACTGCCGTTTTATTTTGTAAAAATCAAAATTAAAACATACAAACAATCCACAAATTAAGATATTATATCAATAATAGAATAGAGATATAAGGAGCTAAATTATATAAAAACAATGTTTTGCGTATGGAAAAAGAAGCTATTTTTATATATTCTAAAAGCTTATTATATGCAAGGTTTTAATGCTTGCTTAACCTAAGTAGCAATTATACTCAAGAGTAATAATTAATCATCACATCGGCAACACAGTTACGTGCAAACTTCCATAGATAATCCTCTTGACTATATGCGTGACTCTATATATCTTAATATAGTACAATGGCACCAATGGTTTACATTGTTGCAACCGTTGCACCGATAACTTTCTCTTGTGCTACTTGAGCATTTCTTTTTGAGACAGTTAAGGAAGACAATATTATTTTTATATTTTCCGCTATGGCTCTTTATCTAGACGCGTTTTGCACACCCCGCTAAACTTGGCCAAAGAGTAAATGATAAAGAAATGAAGTATCAACTTTAAAAGCAAATATTATTGCCTTGCGGTAGGATAATATAAAATTAAACGAGTTGTTTTCTGTTTAAAAAATAACACAGGTTTGCAAAAAAAAATGTCCCGACTATTTGACGGGACCATGGTTTTCCTAGGTATGTTTGCATGTCAGGAAAACGAGAGTTCAAGGTCACAGCCCCACAAAAAAAGATCGGGATCCGTGGGTCGGACCATCATATTCCCATGTATTTTTTGACGCTTAGTCCAAACCGGCCTAAGAAAAGGCCCTACACATTTAGGATTGGCCCCAGGGGGCGAAAACTACCCCTAAAAGGGGTGGAAGATGAATTTCTAAATATCAAATGATCAACCATGGTATTCCAATGTACTTTTCAACGCTAGATCCGAATTTGTAGTCGAAAAGTTTTTCTCCTACCAAAATTCACCTTCTAGGACCAAAACTACCCCTAGGGGAGGGGTGGAAAATCGAGTTTTGAATGCTGGCATTTCAACGGTGGTATTCTTATGTACTTTTCAACGCTGGACCTGAATTTGTGATCTATGAGTTCTAAATTGAAATTTTCCAGTTCAACAAACCCCTTGTCAAAATTTAGTGTTTCTGAGAAAAGTCGAAATCTCGCAACTTTCGGGCTGGCCCTCAACAGAAGATAAGGGCCCATTTTATTGTTCACCTTAGGCTCCAGTACTGACCAGGTCTCACCAGAATACTGCGGGTCGACCGCGATCCAGCCAGAGCAAAAGTTAAGTTCAACGTCCGAGTAAGAAATGCAAATTTTTGCAGATGAAAACCCCCAGACTCACTTTCTGTCGCTCGTGGTAACACTAGGCCCTACGCAGAGCTCTTTCTTCAGGATCTTAAATCATTCCGGTCATCGCCGGGTAAATCGCGATCAACTCACATCAAATCTGGCGTCAAAATTCAACGTCTTGGCAGGAAAATCAAAATTTGCGAACTCAAATCCTAGGGCCATTTTCTTCTTCTGGGCCGGCCCTGGGCGAGATTCAGAGCTTCTTCCTAATGTTCAGCAAGTACTCAAGAGCTACACATGTACCCGTCAAGTTAAAGGTCGCTCGAAAAGTTGTACCAGAGACGCTTTCAAAAATATCACCATTTTGACTTCTAAATGCCCTTGAAATCTCGTTGGGAAAAAATGACCCCGGATTCAGATTCAGGACGCCAAAATACCTAGGAATACCATGATCCGGTCAAATAGTCAGAGCATTTTTTTTTATAAACCTGTGGAATTGAATAATCAGCTAAAGAGTGTCTATCTTTTAATAATTATATTAAAAAACTGATACTATGGTTCTCTATTAGCTTCCAATATTTAATTTAACAGTATATTTTAGAACAATAAAAATAGACTTTCTAAGTGATGAATTGATACTTTAAAGCAGGCTTTAAAGCCACTAGTAATAAAAACACTTTCTGGCTACTAATGGCTAATATTTTAACGTATCAAAACATTTGTTGTTTAACTTCTTATACCCTGTATATAAATTACAATATTGTTCCTAAACACATAATCTTTAGGTTAGTAATTATTGGATTTTCTGGGTTCGGACTAATCCAATATTTTTTATTTTTTATATATTTTGTTCTTTATTGTATTGCCACAATAATTAAATAATACAGTTATTAAAATATTTATTGTTTGTCAGTAATAGTATTCCTGTCTGGTACTAAGGATAAAAATAAAGTGGTTAATAATTTATTGCTCGTCTGCTTCTTATTTCTAAAAATATCCTTCTGAAGTTTAGAAATAAATATCAAATATGAAAATACAATATACTTATTATTTAAGGAAAATACAAAGTTCATTTATTATGTAAGTTGTTTTTTTCCAAATTTATTAGGAAAGAAGCCATAAATAAAAACGCTCCATAAATCAATAAAAGTAAGTATTAAGTAAATTTAAGATTAAAAGTGTAGTTAGGTTTTTGATAAACTAGATTGCAAAAAAGGTAAATATATCTTATCTTTTACGGTAGATCAGCGTTTGTTTATTTTACATAATAATGATGTCCATTATTTACTGGTAAAACATGATTTAATTATTCACTATACTTCAAGTCCAAAATTTCTGTCAATGACGCATCGCCTTTAGAGTGCCCCGGGTTGTTGGGGTCAGGGGAATCAATTCCAGTGGCGTGTGCATTTCAGAAAAAAAAATAAAATTTTCAAAACATGAAAATATTTTTTACAAGCAAAAGTTATTTTCTCAATTTTCATCAACCCTTTAAAATTATAACAAGCCTATATTATTTTGGTATTATTCGGATTAATAAAAAATGTAATTTTGAGGTCATAGAACACAAACTTGAGTTTTTTTGGCGATTTCTCAACGTTTTTCCAAAAAAAATAATTTTTACTTTAATTTTACTTCCTCGATTTTATTTGCTAAGAAAAAAAATTTTAAAATTTCAGTTTTAACATAAATTAAAACAGATTAAAAACAGAAGGATGAAAATCCAAGTTAAGATTGCCAATTCACTTTGCAGATTCAATATTAAATACGATATTTTCAGCATTGCTTTATCAAAAAAATCCACTATATAAGGAACACAAAGCCCTGAGATCATCAGCTTGTAGAATCCAATAACTATTTTGGGTCTTTCGAGCTCCATATTTAGGTTTCCCTTCGGGATATTTTTACTTACGGCCGAGTGAAGCGGTTCTACCTTTAAAAATGTCATCAAGAAAACTATTACAACTTGGCAACAGGTCAACATTTTTAGAATTTCAGTTGAATTCGGACTAAACGTTTTACCTATTTTTTATTGAAAATTAAGGTTTTTCCCTTTTGAGTGTTTTTAATAAATTTAAAATGGTATGAGTTTTTTAAATATGTTTTCGTGCAAATGACATAATTTAAAAAAATATGTCGTAAAATGGAATTAAACAATTTAATTATTATATTTTTGAAATACTATTAGAGGCGGCCAAAAACAGCTTCTGATTCATGTTTAATAATCGGAAAGTAGAGAGTGTGCAAAAAATCGCATTTTCCAGTATCCAAATAATTACTAATATTGTTTATTTGCCTTTTAAAACTCTGAATACCGTACGCGAAAAAACTTTTGTTAAAGTTGCACATATCTCTGCAGCATCCAAAGTGGTTAGTTTTGGATTTCGTTCCCGAATCCCATGGTAAACATTTTTAACCATTATTCGTTCTTTTAACGTTAACTGAGTTTTTTTTGTAGGCGGATAAATAGTTAAAGGTTGGTTAATATTCATAGTTTACTGAATTAAAAGCACTTAACAACACTAAATCTTTATATACAATTATATACACTAAATAAGATAAACTATAATAAAATTGGCACAAAACAATATCTATATACTACTATTACTAGAAATTTATAATATTTAGAAAATACCCTGTATAGAAATTAAAATTTAAACTTACAAAATCTGTCCATAATCAATAATAACTAAATAAAATCATCGAACAGCACGAAAACTCTGTCGATACGCTTATTTTCAAGTCTCTTCAAGTTGTAAACTAAGGAATGTGTGTTGCCACTTTTATTGTCTTCTTGATAACGATGATTTCAATACATATTGGCGTGCTATTTTAAGTGCGATCGCTGGCTGGTAACTTATTTTCGCGAATTATGACAACGTGGCGATGAAACTTTTGGCCGGTTCACTGTTATTGAAGCGGAAAAGTATATCATAGGCTTAAAAATCATTTGCTAGTGTTAGATTTTTATTTAGCCGCTTCGTCGGTTGGGTGGCCGGTATTAAATGAGTCACTGACAGAAATTTTGGACTTTAGGTATAGTGAATAATGATTTTATGATTCCACTTGTTTCTAAAATTAAACGAAAAGTCAGACACGTCCGACTTAATAATCGTAAGAACGCTCTCTTGGTTGATTTTAATTCGAAACGTCAAAAAGTTACTAATTTAAACACAGAGATTTATACTAATTTGATAGTTATAGATAAGTAGAGTATGCGAGTAGCATACAATGGCTGTTATTCGCTCCTATTTGTTAAAAAATATTTTATTATTAGTATGTAATTTAATAGGAGGTATATAATGATAGATGGATAATAAGTTTAATAATATACTTTATCCATGACTATCAAATAATTTAAGCCAAAATTGGTAAATACCTCTATTTTTAAACAAGTCATATTAAATAACATTAAATTATTAAGGCATCTTTTTGACGTTTCAAATAAAAATCAACAGACAGCGTTCTCACTATGTTGCATAGCCGGCTGTTTTATGTAGTACATAATAAAATAGTACTGGTGTTTAACCTCTTTTAATTAAAAAATAATGTGCAACCAGTCAATGTTAAAATCATTGTTTACTAATGGTTATCATTAATATTCCATAGATTCATAATATAATGAAAAAAAAAAATAGAATAGTCAGGGATAAAATATTTTTTAAATCAAAAGTCCTATAGGGTTTTGGGTAACAAACCATACGAACCCTAAACAAAACTTAAAGAAAACGGTCAAACCGTTTTAGTAATTTATGGAAAATTTTATATATAGGAAATTGTAAGGTTAAATAAGGAAAAATAAGTAAATATACGTGTTTATTTTACTGCTTTATTAAGTTAATTTCATGATACACAATGAAATTGTAAGGTTAAATAAGGAAAAAAATAAGTAGATATACGTGTTTATTTCACTGCTTTATTAAGTTAATTTCATGATACACAATACATCCCTGAGTACCTTAAATCTATATTTCTATTTACAAACATTTTTACAACATTAAAACTTTTTGTCTTTATTGTGTTCTTTCTTAGCAAGTTTATTTAATCAAACTAACAAAGAATATACCTAATATTCCAGTTAGTAACTTTCTTAGCATAAAAGGAATTATATTTATTTAGTTCGCTGTTATTTTTTTATGGGTTATTAAAAATATCAAAAAGCAAAAAATGTATAAAACAGTTTTTGAGATCGTATCCAGGGTGAAGTCAATTCATATTTTGTATAAATAAAAGACCTTATCTTCACTTAAAAGTAAAAATGTTTAACCTTAATAAAATGAAGAACAATATTTTTTAGAAACTCTTAGAATATGTTAAAAAATGTTTTAAAAATATATTGTCAAATTGCTGAAAAACAAGGAAGAAAATGTACCTCTTATACATTAGGTAAAATCCATGCCAACAACTTAAAATACACAAGAATTAGCTGTATCATTTACATATTTTTTATCAGGAAAAAGAAAAATATTTAAGTTTAATAAAACAATAATTATTAGGTAATTTCTTTATTAAAATCAATTTAACCAACATACCTTTGTATTAACTTGTATGACTCCTTTTTTGCATTTGAATAACTAATTTATTTATGTCATGTATCTTATCTTTTGTTATAAAGTGTTTTGCCGCATATTTTGGAACACCATAAAAACTTTTTTTCTTCAAAGATAGAAACTGCTTTAAATTATAGCGGTTGCAGTTTCTTTTCTAAAGATTCAGAATTTGTTATAGAAAGTAAATATCGCCATATTGCTTTAACCAATCAACTTTTACAAGATTATCCAACACGCATTAAACAGGGCCACATGTGACTTTATTTGTATTTAAAAAGAAAATGTCAAAATTGTTTGTTTTTTCTTTAGAATCTAAAAAAACTGATTTCAATTGAAAACCAAAAGATATACATTAAATTAACATTTTATTAATGGGACAACTTATTAGTTTTTGAAAGGGTCTTATTTTTTAAATAATGTTTTCAATAAAACGATTTCATATTTATTTTAAGTAACAACATAATTAATTATTTATTTTACTTTAACAATATTTATTATTACCACTTTTAACAAACGCTAGACTTTGACAGAATATTGAATTTATGCATTTGGCATTTCAGGTATTTTTGTTATTCGATGTTTTTACTTAAATGCACAGGATGGCTATTTCATATTTCCTTTTTAATATGGGGTAAGTCAGCAATATGGCCTTGTTTAGTCCCCATTGGATGGCCCTTTACAATGCACTGTATCAAAGATAATACTACTACGGATAAGATAAACCATTCAATGCTATATTTTTGATACCCCTAATGGACTTTGGCTAACGCGAGCCGATGTCCATCGAGAGATTTTCGCGCTATACATTTCAATCCTTGAACGAAAGTTAAACAGTGTTGCCGGCAGGCCTTTACTATTGGCGTGATGAAACGCGACTAGAAAATACACAACCCGTTTAGCCGCCCGCTTTCGCTACTTCGTATTCCGAATAAGGTACAAGCGACAGACATTGGCAATGTCGCACATGGTTTCGTACCTCGTTTCGCTGGGGCAGGGGTTACCGACTTAATTTTATTCGCATTTACGGAAGCATTGATATCTCCTAACTGATTCAGAGCGCCCCATTTAAATGAACCATCTATCCGTAGTAGTATTATCTTTGACTGTATTAATAGTAAAATAAATAAAACATTAATATATAAAATCTGTAAAATTTGGTCCTAACCGTATTCTTTAAACTAAACTCCATTATTACGTTGATGTATTAGAAAGTAAAGATATCTTAATAGTTAATTGTTGGAAAACGGTTGATCACGTACAAACTAAAAAGAAACAAATAGAAAGTTTTTAAAATAACAAATTCTGACAGGTTAAACAAAATATTTTAAACATTTTTTTTTTGTTTTGGGCAGTAATATCAAGTTACTGATGCTGCAAAATAAACAAAAACAAATTCATTATATGTTTAGGCTAGCATTATTACCAAATTAAAAAAATATTCTTCTACTGATGTAGAAAGAAGTCTACCATAGTTCTTAATCTCACTTTATAACTGGTTACTATATTATAAATTTAAATACCTATATAGAATATATTGTACGAAATATATTAAATTTACAAATTTTTAATATAATAATAATAATTTCATTTTTTATCACCTAAAACTTCGTCATGTTTGTCTTTGGCGGTTTAGTTTCCGAATTTATTTAACCACGAATCGTGGAATAATTTAATGCGAGTTATAAATTTCATTGAATAATGTTTTATGTGGAAACAGTAAGTAAAATTTCTGTTTTTATGCAACACTTTGTGTTATAATTTTTAAATTTAAATAGTCTATTTATTATTGTACCTTGCTGTACAGGGTCTTTGATTATATTTACGTGGTTTCTGGAGCCTTTTTTAAAGACAGAAAAAATGTTTTATATAAAAGTTGTAGGTTTTTTTCCATATTATCTTTTGAAATTATCAGTAAAAAAATATCGCAAAAAAAAATGGAGAAATATAGACGACTTTAACTTTTTTAAATGAAACACCCTGTATATTATGCGCCACAATAAAATATCTTTTCTGATTTCAAATAAATATACATTGATGATATTTGTATGAACTATTTTTTATATATTTAAGCCTAAAATATAAATAAATTGAAAAAAAAATCATATTAGTATCAAGAAAGTTATAAAAACAATAAAATTGTTTTAATAAATTTGACGTATTAATACTGTAAAAAGTTGAAATTTATTATTTTTACTATTAAAAGTAGTTTGTATTGCTTTTTTCTCGATGGGCTATTCAGAAGAACAAAAAAATCTCTATTATGCGACTTTTTTATGGTGACAATAATAATGTGACGACAGTGCAAAGGGAATATTACTTATTATATCCTTAACAACGGGTACCATCTATAGATACTATTAAATACATTAGTAAGAAAGTTTATTAAACGAAAAAGCTTTAAAATGAAGAAAAGGACTGCAGCACGACATGAAAACAAGGTTTTGGATATCGTCGTTTTTTCAGGATAATTATTATACTTTTTCTATTGGACTTGCACTAACTACTTTTAATAATTTAAATATTTAACCTTAAAATTTTACAAATTTTATCCTTATAAATTTATGTCCGTTCAGAACCTTCCTGAACAAAACATGCAGGACCGACCTAAGTATGCATTGGAAATACGGAAATAGCTAGGTTTATGCAGCAGGGTCCAAAATTTTTAAATAAAATTCTATTCACCGACAAGTCTTTCTTTACTTTAGCAGGAATGTTTTATCACAAAAATAAACATTATGGGTCCAGGGAAACCCTCACCAAATTTAGCAACATAACAATTCTATTGATTCCAACTTTTTTGTAGTTTATTGATAATTTGACCTAAAATATCTCAAAAATGGTTCATCCAAATATCATCAATGTATATATATATTTAAAATCAAAAAAAAAAGATAATATACAGGGTGTTTCATTTAAAAAAGTTGAAGTTGCCTATATTTTTCCATTTTTTTATTGCGATATTTTTTTACTGGTAATTTCAAAAGATAATGTGGAAAAAATCCTACAATTTTTATATATAACATTTTTTTCTGTCTTCAAAAATAAAGGCCCCAGAAGCCACGTAAATATAATCAAAGACCCTGTACAGGGTGGCGCATTGTGGTTGTTTTTATAAGGTATTGAAGTACCATCGTGCCGAAAAAACAACTGGGATAGCAAAATGTAGTTTAATCTCCCTGTCTATTAGCTTGTTTTGAAGTTATCCCTTGGCACGATTTTTTTAAAACCCTGTAAATAGAAACAAAATGCGCCAACCTGTAGAAAAAGAATGTAGGACAAATTTTAAATTGAAGTTATATTATTATTTCAATACAACGGGTAATTAATTTATCCTACTTTATTTTGCAGAGCAGGTTACAAAGGTGTCTAAAAAACTGTTTAAAAAAATCGTACTTAAAATGTTGTCTTTCAAAAATAAAGTAGCACATATACATTTTTAGTTTTTTAAATCCATTTCAACTATTTCTTAAAATAAAACTAAATATTTAATATGTAGTAAGTAGACATAACTCCAAATTTTTGAAAATACTACCAGTTCAATATTTTTAATTTGTGAAAAAACGCCTACAACAACTAAGTAGTTGTATCGCATACATTAAAAATCACATAAAATCACCTTTTATCTAAGAGAGTTAAATCAGTAGCAATAGTTATATTTGCTAGTTAGGAACTGCATCTCCAGTTAAGGGAAATGGTGACAACTAAAACCGGCAACACAATAAAATTAAAGGAAAAGCCACCAAAGCGCTCAAAATAGATTTAAGATCAATACAGAAGATTGTTCACTAAAATAGTAACTCGTGTGCCAATAACGAAAAAAAAAAAGAAATATAATATACAGGACAGTCACACAAGCGCGCGTCGGTCAATAGCTCCTAAATAAATAAGGTTAGTAGTTTCGTTCATATAGCAATCTATAGTATACTGTTCGTAGGGTTCTATATCAGAAAACATTTCGAGTTTAAAGGTTGACCCAAATAGGCCTGACGATATAAAAATAAAATTTTTGAATTTTTATGATTTAGTAAGCGCAAACAATTAAAGATGAAGCACTTTCTTATCTTACCTTTCTTTAAAGAACCACACAGCCATAATGAAAGTAAAAGTTGGGATTAAATGAAGGACAAATATAAACCGTCTTCAACGTTCAAATCACCTTCAATTTTATTACACTTAATAAATCCCATAAAGATAAAATGGGAAAGTGAAAATCATTTAGCTTCATCTTTAAGGGTTTTAGCTCAGTAATTCAGCAGTTAAAAAATGTATAAGAACATAATGTTACAATATAAAGGCTGTCTCATAAAAAAAAACTTTTATATCGTCAGGCTTATTTAGGTTACCTTGTATATTTAAAAATATTTTCCTGATATCTTCTACTTCTCGTAGCGTCACAACCCTTCGTGGGTCTTAGCTGCATCTACGACTCGTCTTCACCTATCCCTGTCCAATACAACCTCCTTCCAGTCCCTTACTCCCAAGGCTTTTACATCTTTTTCGATCTTTCTCCATCTGAGCCTTGGACTTCCTAAAGGTCTCCCACTGGGTTTTCATCCCATATCCTCTTGATAAGACGTTCATTCGGCAATCTCAGTACGTGTCCGGCCCATCTGAGCCTTTGTGATTTTATTTCGTTTACTAAACTCGCTCTTTTGTACATTTTCTTGAGCTCCTTATTCATTCTTATTCGATATTGACCTGTTCTCTCATCTAATGTAGGCCCAAAGTTCCTAGATGTCAGTCGGGACCTAAACAGGTCTTGTAAGGCAAAAAAACATTTATTGCCCTTTAGTATTCCGGCTTTAATTTCGCTACTGATGTCTTTATCGGAGGTTAATACTGCCCCTAGGCACTGAAATTGGTTTACGTATTCGAAATTGTAGGTGTCCACAGTTATGTTTTGTCCTATTCTGTCCCTTCCTGCTCTCCGTCTGACATGCATATATTTGGTCTTGTCCTCGTTGATCGTGAGGCCTACCTTCTTGTCTCCGTCTCTATGTTCATAAACATTTCTTTTGTTTAAATCAAACTGCTTCCTACCGTGTTAATGTCGTCGGCATATGCTAAGATCATTTCTGGGCCCTTATTTGCAAATATTTCCAGACCTGATATAGATTAGATATATGAACAAATTTCCAAACTTTGATACATTATATAAATATACGTATATACATATATACACCAAAGTATAGATAATAACAAGTAATGTAACTCTCCCTGTTGCTACCTGATTCTCTCAGTGACCTCGAGTCGATCGGTACCCTGAAATGTACCCTGAAATCGTCAGTGCAGTAGAAGCCGTGCAAGACAAAAGATAAAAGACAATAAATAAGAAAGTCGAAGCGATAGGTGTTTATAGTCTATTAACGTACTCGAGATAGTGCGAGTAAAAAAAAAGGCTCCGTCTACAGGGATATGAATATTTTGATTGGCTGCCTTTTATTGCTTTTTTCTGTCTGTATCAAGAAGATATTAATCTATAATTATGAATATATAGTATTTAAGGTAATTGGTCATAATTTTCAATTAAGTTACGGCAATGATTTTATGATTTTCCACTTATTAATTGAAAGAGAATAGTTTCAACCTTTGCATAAACAATATATATATATATATATATATATATATATATATATATATATATATATATATATATATATATATATATATATATATATTCAACCTTAATATTTGTCACATTATATGTCACTAGGCATGCATTACTTGAATAATTAAACCTATGAGTAATGACCCGATAGTAATGAACTATTACTCACCGGTAAAGTAATCGGTGTTATCATCTCTTCAAAAATAGTGAATAATGAACATGTTATTAAACGTCGTGGAAAAAATATTTAATTAAACAGAACATTTAAATCTCTGTAATAGTACTATTTTAATTTCACTTTTATTTTATTTATGTTTTGATGCAGATTTAATAAACGAAACATCTTTTTTATCATTAATATAAACTAAACCGATTGCTAATCGATTGAATTTTTTAAAACTAATAACAAGCTTTATTATTGTTTTCACTATTAAAATTCCGAATAAGTATTAGGCACACTCGTACATTATGTATTTCCCGTTTTTTTAGCTAAATTAAAAATAAAAGATGAAATCGGCAAAAACACAGGTAATTAAAACATAAATTCTGCCACTTCATTAAAATAATTTTCCCAACTATTTTATAATTATTCAAACTTTTAAGTATCACATTTAGCGTACGCCTATGGTCGGGGCTATAAATTCTCGCTTCAAGGTCCTTGGGCCGATTGCGTTAAAACGGCGAAATTTGACGGAAGTTATGTTACTTGCTTTTATTTATA
>JAHBCN010003727.1:0-27500 GCA_019359885.1 Listronotus oregonensis | reverse complement strand
CAAAAAAATGTACGCTACTGCCTTTTTTGCAACTTAAATATTTATTGCTTGCTTAAGCGTCTAAAAATACAACTTTTTCACCTCTTGTATTTTTTTCGTATCTCACGTCGTTTTCGAGAAAAAAAAAATAAAAACGGTTTTATTGCATGCCACTGGACAAAATTGGTTTGTTAATTTTTGCTAAAAAAATCACAGGTGCCGTGAAAAATAAAAATTCAGAAACATTTCTAGGAAGGAGTTTTATTGCAACAACAGCTACAACAAATGTAGGAAATGTCCACCATCCGTTTCTGTACACCTTCTCACTCGACGAATCATTGAACGACGAACTCGAGCTAAAATTCGAAGTCTATTTCTCACTTCTTTGCAAACATGTACAATTTTATTTCTTAACTCTTCTATTGTTTGTATGGGAGTGGCCTAAACCAAAGTTTTAAGGTGTCCCCATAAATAAAAATCTATTGGATTTAAGTCAGGAGAGCGAGGTGGCCATTGAATTGGTCCACCTCTTCCAACCCAATTTTCCCCAAAGGTGTTATTTAGATGAGTTCTAACAGCTATACTAAAATGAGGAGGAGCTCCATCGTGCATAACACTTATTTGATTACGTACATTTAGAGGAACTTCTTCCAGCAGTACGGGCAATTTTTTTGACGAAACTAACGAAGTAAGATTCGCCGTTTAATCTTAAGGGTAAAAAGATTGTAAAATTAAATTGTCACCAACAATATCCATCCACACATTTAAAGAAAATTGTTCCTAGTGACGACATTGTACGTAAGCATGAAGATTTTCTTTACTCCATACATGAGTGTTATAGAAATTAACAATACCATCCCGCCGAAATCCAGCTTCGTCCGTAAAAAATATGTTTTTTTTTTAAATTCCTGTTCTTATTAACCTTTTCGTAATACCATTGGCAAAACTGCAAACGGGGCAGAAAATCTCTTGGTAGTAATGCCTGCACACGTTGAACAAACGAATACAAAAGTTGTTCGGAGAGAACCTGATCAGGCTGCTATAGTCCTGGAACTTATAAGAGAATTTTGCTCCTCGGCACGTAAAACTGCCTCCTCAAACTCAGGCGTTCTTACGGACCTCGGCCGGCCTTTATTATTGGTGGAAATGGCAAAACTTCCTAAATATCATAGTCAAAAACATTACAAAAAAGAAATAAAAAAATTACCTCCTTCCCGTAATCTACGATCTACGCTCTCAAAGGTTTTACTATCTGGAAGTTGCCGTTGGGAAAACGCTTCTGCATACAGGCGCCTCGCTGCATAATCTTCCATCACAAAAACCGAGATAAAAACTTTTTACAGAAATTTCGCCAAGAAAATTAGGTGAATAATTATTTTCTAGAAGAATTGATGCTTATCAGTGTCAAACCTCTATGCAGAAATTATTTTTTTGGTTTTCAAGGCACCTGTGATTTTTTTAGCAAAAATTAATAAACCAATTTTGTCCAGTGGCATGGAATGAAACCGTTTTTATTTTTTTTTCTCGAAAACGAAGTGAGATACGAAAAAAATACAAGGTGAAGAAGTTGTATTTTTAGACGCTTAATCAAACAACAAATAATAAAGTTGCAAAAAGGGCAGTGGCGTACATTTTTTTGCCAATTTTATTCGCTACGATGCCCTCCGGGACGCCACTGTACCTTATAATTTTAATCTATTTAGGGCTAAAATAGCCTCTTAATACAACAAATAATATTGCCAAATTTCAAAAGAATCAAGTTAATATTTTTAAAAATATTAATAAAAAATTGATATTTTTTTAAAAAGTTATCACCCTGTATCTTGAAAACTGTGCATTTCCGGACCCATGTTTATAGAAACTTTTTCTCATAATTTTAAACAAGGAATCGCCCATTTCAATATCTCCGTCTATTTTTCGAACACCCTGTATTATTATTACCAGCAGTTTGCTGCAAAAAATATAGAATAGCAAAATTGCAAAATTAATATGGGAAACGATTTTTTTTGTGAAATATACTTACCTAGTAAGGTACTTATTGAAATGAAACTCCTTTTCTAACTCCGTAAGTTGTTTATTGGTAAAGTTCGTCCTTCCAGTATTAAGACAGTTTATACTTAGCAGACTAGATGCGTTTGAACCCAAACAGGAGTTTCTTGAAGCTGGATTTTGAACTTCTAAACTTGGGCCATTTTGAGTTGGACTGGCATATTCGGCAATGGAGACTGGCGAAACTTTGGAAGCTGAAATAAGCACCAAAATTGTTAACTTTTTATTCTATTACTATGGTAATCATTAGTTTTTTTAAAAACAGCTTAATTTTTAAAAATGCCTAATTAATTTATTTCTTAAATTCGCATACGATACGGGTTCAAATATAATGCGGTAGCAACTTTTCATTTAACTCCAGTAAGTAAATCATTTTTACACTATTTATTTATCCATTTACCCTTTATGTCTGTGCACATCTGCCATCTTTATTTTTTTGAAAAATGCTGGGGCTCGTCGATTAGTATTTTTAATCGCGCCCTTATTAATGAAAGAAATATTCATACAATATGTCCCTAATTCAAAATATGACATTATCGATGATTTTTTAAATCGAAAACCAAGTTTCTGTAAGAGTACTTTTAAAGCGCATATTTAGTTATACATACCTATTTTTCAGTGACGGCTTTGCGGGGGAAGGTAGAGCCCCCTGCCAAACGTCCATTAGTTTTCATTTTTTTTGTTTTAAAAATTTAATAATCTGACCAATATTTTAACTCTGCAATTAGGTAAATACTTACAAGGTATTGACATCAACATAAATTCAGCCAAAGTAAAGGTAAATTATGTCCTTAGGAAGCGTTCAAGTATTACGTAACGCAATTTTTGTAGATTTTTAACCCCCCTCCCCCTAATAAAACGTTACCTAACCACCAAGTAACCATTTTTATCTAAAAGTTGTAAAAACAATGTTACGTAACGCGTAGTTCAAGCCCCCCCCCTGTAACGCATTGTAACGTTTTACAAGACCCCCTTTCCCTAAATGCGGTACGTAATACTTGAACGCTCCCTTAATGCACTGAATTAAAAAAGGGTCGGCCCTGCATATTTTATATTATTTATTTTTCCACAAGTTTATAAAATGCTTACAGACCTTAACGTATTTAACAATTTCCCGCATTTGCAGACGACAAATAAAAACAACCTTTACTGATTTTTCCAGTATTTCACCTAACGATTATTGGAAAAGAACTGTTTATATTTTAATTAAAGATATAATTCTCGCACACCTAAATGCCGATAAAAATGTCAAAAGTAATTTTGGAATTTAGTGCCTGTTCGGAAATCCTTTTCTTGTAGAAATATAATTATACAAAAAGAGAACGATAAATACTAAAAAGCCCTGGAAGCTTTGCAAAAGTGTGATTACAATTATTTCCCAACAGTTTACTGAATTTTAAAAATGTTGTGCATGCTAACTATTTTAGTAACAACGGCAGAAAAAAGGTTAATAAAGGGCTACTTAAGATCTACCATGGCACAAGGTCGCTATGGTAGATTGTCGAAAGAAAGTTTGATCTTACCATTTGGTTTTTAACGTGTTTAATTTTTAGTTCAATATTTCAAATATTCGTTCTGATTTTTTTTAATTCCATGTTTCTCTTGCTGTCTTATTTTTTACAATCCAGATTTTACCTGGACCTACATTAAATATATAAAAATATTTGTGAGTTTAGTGAGTCCGATAGCTCTTTGTATTTTTTGTCATTTTAATATTATTTAATGTTGTAAATTTAAAATTGTTATAATGTTTTGTTAATTTTATTATTCACATAAAAATATAAATAATTTTTCTCTCAGCTCGAATATTTTTCTAGACAAGGAATTTAAAGATTTGACTTTTAAAGCAGGGGGGAAAAAGTTAATTGAAACAGATCCGCCCCCAACGACACATTTTTAAAATTTCGTGCTCGATCTAAGTGATGTTGGCGTTTATATGGCAAATATCACACATTTCTAGCACTTCCGGTTATACCAGAAGTACGTAAGAACTTGCTTATTTTAAATGGAACACCCTATGTATACTGACTTTTAAAAACGAGTTTAATAATTTTTAAAAATTATTTATTTATTTTTTATATTATGTCAGTAATAGTTGCTCCCCCCACTTTTTATAGTGAATATACGCTACTAAGACTAAGTAAATTACGAAATGTGCAATACATTTTTTTAAGTAAAACTATTAGGATTTTATAGGATGGACCTAAAATGTATTATATGTTTAATTTATTTTGAATCAGCACGTTTAAACCAGTGATCGGCAATATCGATTTTTGTTAACGATTTTAATAATATTACTATTTTTTTTTAAATTAGTAATTGGCAAAAATAATTTTTTAAAAAAATTAGTTATTAGCAAAAAAATATTACATATATATATATATATATTATAAAATATATATATATATATATATAATATATATATAATTATATATATAAATTATAATTATATATATTTAAAGAAATTAGTAATTAGGTCAAAATATTAATTTTTTTTTGCCTATTACACAATGACAATATTTAGTTTGTTGAGTTTGACAAAATAAAATCTACTTCGATCTGTAGATCCATTATGTCTACAAGAAATGGTAAACTGTTTTACTTACGTGCTTCATTATGGCCTTTCTTCCAGGAAGAAAGGGATAATAAGGCTGTCCGATGGGTGACTATCGGGCGAAGGCCACGTGCTGTTGTGTGTGGTCTGGAATCCACTGTAGGTCCCGTTTGTGATATTACCTAGACGTTAATGCCCGGGGAGTTTGGAGGATTTAGTTTTTGTATAACGCCTGTGGTGGCTCTGCCGCATTTTCTAAAGAGTACCTAGTCCAGGAAACGAATCATTTTGCCAAGCATTTTTTTCGAAATGCATAGAATGACTAAAAAGTTTGATAGTAGGTAGGGAATATTTGAAGGATCAAAATCTATATCATGCCGAAGGGCGCCTTTGCTTTGGAGGTAGTTGCCAAACCATTTCGGGGGTGAAAAGTTTTTTTTTATATTTTGACCATAGGAATCGATAGAAAAATGATTTCTAAGCAAAAAATGTTAGACCAAAATTATTTGAGTGCAAAAATGTTCGAAAACAACCTCCTAATTACCATCCTAATTAAAATGAGTCGAAGCCCTTTATCAATTCTTTTTATTTATGTATTATAAATACATTCTAAAATTTTAACCGATTTAAATTGCTTAATTAAAAAAAATGGAGCTGAAAGTGAAAATAAAATTTCAGAGTTTTCATAAAAAATGACCTTTTTTGCAAATAACTCTAAAACTAAAGGAGATACGTAAAAATTACTAAAGTATTAAATGATAGCTTTTTGAATTATATATATTTTTTTAAATTTACTGTATAACGGAAATTAAGTGAGATATAAACGTTTAATACGTGTGTGTATAGACGAGCACTACCTTGTTTAGCCCTTTAAACTCACCCCTTTAAAAAGTAAGGTTTTAACAGTTTTAATATATAGGATCTTATAGCTCTTAAAAAATTTTTTTTTAAATTTTTCAATCATTGCCATTATTAAAACCAAAACCAAAAAATTAATCAAAAAAATTGGCCCTTTTTTTATTGCATTTCCATATTAAACACTATTTATATTTTGTTATCCCATTTCCTCTTAAAACATAACTTTCAAAGCAACTTTCCTAAACAGATGTTCAACTTTCCTTTTTATAAAATAACTGTGTTACTTGTCACCAAAGTGAAAACTTTATCTAACTTGTCGAGTATATTTTTAGGAAAGTTTTAAACATGAAAACCCGTAAAAATATCTCCAGAGAAATCTTTAGCTTGTCTGATAACTACCTTAGTTTCTAGCGTGTTTTTATATGATATTATCAACAGTTTGCAATAGGGTGTTTCAAAATTCAGTACAAATATTTCAACGCGTATTTTTAGGGTCAAAAGCAAACCTTTTTTTTCCATAAATATGTGTGCCAGACCCTTTTCGAACTACAGCCAATGTAGTTTAGCATCAAATTTCACAGAAATTTGCATGTCTTTGTTATTTTAAGCGCTGATTATTTCTTGGCTTTAAAAAGGCTAAAACTTTTTTTTGGGGGGGTTTTAAAAGCCCAAAATTTTTGTTTTTTTTTTGGGGGGCCCAAAAAAAAATTTTTTTTTTTTTTTTTGATGTAAGTTTTTCGAGAAAATTGCCGTTGAATGAAAAGGGAGCAATTGCGCATAATTAAAATTAATGTGCCTTTATTTTTGGTATTTACCTCCTATGTACAGGTTTATTTTTTAAGGGAAACAAGTTTTTTTGAACTTTCCTTATTTTTTTAAAAAAAAATTGCCATTTCGTTTTTTTTCCGTAGAATTATAATCTAATCAGAAAAACATTTGAAATAAAAACAAGAGAGTTACAGCACGGGGCACGTATTTTTTAAATGGAATACCCTGTATATTTTTATATTAATAGATAGAGGTTTTCACGAGGAATTTGGTGATATAGGTGTTGCTGGGTTTATTTCCTGAGGTTTTGCTGCAATTGTTTAAAAACTGCATGATGCTATATGGATAGTTTCACCTAAAAAAAACTGGCTGCCACAGGTCACAGGTGCTTATTTGTCAAAGTCAAGAATTTTAAAAATACCTTTATTACTTTTTGGAGTAGTTTTATAATGAGGTTTTCAACAGGAGAACGGCTTTATATTATAATATATGCTAAAAATGATATGATATATCTATTTTTTCTTTCACATAATTTCTTTTTAAAATTTTTTTCCCTCATTTCTTCCTTTTTTTCCCCATTTTGGTAAACGACATTCTTGAAGTAAACCCCATGGAAAAGTGCCCAAAAAATTGAATATCTGCCCAAGTGGCCATCCAATAGTGCCATAACGTCCAATCCACTGATTGTATCGGAGATTGAGATATGCAAACTTGAGGGACAGCATGGAACGCGTCCGTCTTGTTGCCAAATACGTTTCGAGTGTAATTCTTCTAAAATGTCCTTAATATCGTTTTAAAAAAATTGAGATATCTTTCTCCAGTTAAGGATCCCTCATAGAATTTTGGGCCCCGGGACAATTCTATTGTTAAGCACACCACACCAGACATGAAGAGAAGATCCCCTTTTGGTATTTAATCTCTTAAATTTTCTGGGATTTTTTTTGCTCAGCTGTGCGTATTGCGTCGGTTAAACATTTCCGATGTAGTGAACGTATTCATCCGTCCTAAGAAGTTTGAAACAGGGTAGGGTCGTTATCTTGTTCATGGATAAAAAATTTGGAAATCAAATTGCAAGGGAAATTCCTTTTGTTCACGTGTTAAATGCTGCACTGGGAATTTGGGGAAAATACTTAAATTATTTCAGTGTTTCTGAACCGTCGCATAGGTTACCTTTTCTTGCAGGGCCATACCTCAACTCTTAACTCTGTCAGTAATTTGGGTTTTTCGGATACAAAGTAAAATAATTTAGAATGCTCGATCCCCGGTCTCTTTGTCATTGTAGTCCTTTTTTTAATATTTAACGATTTTGTTTCTTCGGGAAAAAGCTTCAGTTTTAAAATCGTTTTTACTGATAATTTCGGTGGAAATTTGCAAATATCTTCGTTGTGTTTCCCTGGCGTTTTCTCCACATTTATAATAGAGAGTATAATTTAAAGTCGTTCTCATTATAAAACTACTAAAAATATTAAACGTATTTTTAAAATTTTGACTTTTACAAAAAAACATTTGACCTGTGGCAGCCGGTTTTTTCAGGTAAAAATTTTTTATAGTATCATGCATTTTTGGAAAACAGAACCGCAGGAAAAAACCCAGCCACCCTATATACAAATTCCCGTGAAAATCTCTATCTATTATTTTAAAAATAGGGGTTTCCATTTAAAAAAAACCCCTTGTTTAATTTTTTTTTTTTTTTCAAATTTTTTCTGTTAGATTTTAATTTGGGAAAAATCCGAAATGGCTTATTTTTTTTAAAAAAGTACAGGGAAGTTCAAAAATAAAGCCCTGTTTACTTTAAAATAAATAAACCTGTATGTATACTACAAACAAAAAGAAAACAATATGGATCGGTTTTTTATAATAAATAAACGCTAAACTTTTTGTTCCAAAGGAAGGCAGATAAAACCAAATATTATAAAAATAAGAAAACACTTATGTACCAAAAATAGGAGTTATAATATTAAACATATTTTTTGTCTTTTTTTTTCGAAAAACCCAATTCTTTTTATAGCAGCGAATAGAAAAACTGTTCAATCGAGATCAGTGCTAGACCAAATTTAAAATCTTGTCTTAGGTATTCTTTAAATTTAAAAATTTAAATTTGAATTTTATCCGAAGTATAAAAAGGAAAGTGTTGACAAAATTCTTAAAGATATAACGACGTTAGAAAAGATTCCTTCTGAATGATTTTAAATTATATATTCTAAAGTTTTAAAAGGAGAATATATTTTATTTTTTTTGATCCAGTTTTGATAAGATAGTAATAAAAATAAGTAATAAAATAATCGCATGCTCTTTTAAAAGTTAAAACTATTCTCTTTGGAGTTAACGATTGGGTATGAATTACTGCAAAGAAAATATAATAGGTTCATTAGGTTCTTTATACAGAAACTATCTCGTTTTTTTTTTGGGCGCGCTCTAGGCTCTAAGAGAAAAACCACCCCTTCAGTATACAGTTGTTAATTCCATAATGTATTATTACATTAACCCTTAATTTTCACAAATACATTTATTTTAATAAAATTTGTATATTATTTTAGGCGGATTCATATTTTGGGAAATTTTTGAGTATTTTCGAGAATTTCTTTATTTTAAAAAAATTTATTATTGTTTTATATTTAAAAATTTTTTAATTTTTAAATTTTTTTTTCAAGAAAAAAAAAAAAAATTTATAATAACTTATCGTAAATAACAAAAATATCTTTAAAATGAAACAAAATACAAAAAAAATTATTTTGGGGAAAAAGAATGGTAAATTTTTAAAAATTTTATTTAAAAAAAGGACAAATCTAATCAAAATCCCCCCCTTAGTTTTTTATATAAGGGATTAAGTGGAAAAAAGAAAAAAAAAAATTTATGATATAATTATAATTATTATTTTAATATAACGCTAGCCTTTGACAGATTATTTATTTTTTTGATTCGGGTATTTATTTTTAACAATTTCTAATTTTAATATAAATTGCTAATTTCTTATATCAATAAAATTAATTTTGTTGTTATCAAAACTAAATACGGAAGCCTTTTTACTGAAACTATAAACAAATAATTACAAACGAACCAATAAATTCAGTGTCTTATTATAAAAATGTTAATTTTAAGCTTCGTCCTTTATTAGTATAAATAAAATAATTTTTAAGGGTTCTTCAGGATTCCCGGAAAAAATATACATAAAAGCCACAAATGTGAACCTGTTCAGTCCTTGTTAAATAATTCTGGACTTCTCTATTAGATTTGGTAAATTTTATTAATGAAAAAATAATATTTCTACCTTCAAATATAGTGCAAAGTAATTAACCAAACGAAAATTTAAAAATGTATATGTCTGCAATTAAATAAATGCACAGTATTTACAGTAGCTGCTAAAATCATGTTGTGCAAAATATTATTAATTATGTTGCAAGAACAAACACACTATCACGTATCAAAACCCTTATCAGTCTTGACTAAAACTTGACAGGTTGTTTCTCTGAATACATAATATATTTCTCATAAATATTAACCAGTTATAAATTTGCAACGCTTAATAGAGATATTTTCACGAAGTGGTAGGCAGAAAAAAAAGGAAAAAGGCAACAGCAACAATAAAATGGGTAAGAAAATGCGATAGTATTACTGGGCAGTGATATCGCCAATGTAAAGAGCATGTTTTATAACTTCTGTCAAGGATTATTGGCTACGTTCTTTCTTACTGAATATAACGAAGCAATAACGAATGGTATTGTAAATCTAAAAACGAAGAACACTATAAATTTTTGCTATTTTACTAATTAAGTATAACCGTATCCATGTAAAGAGTCATTCCAACGAAGAATAAATAGAGCCACATTTTTGAGTTTCTTTTTTATTTAGTTAACAATAAACGCTAGCCTTTATCAGAATATTGTTTTTTTTTTTTTGACATTTTAAAGTAATTACTCCTACTTTTTTTATTTAAAATTTAAAATGTAAATTTCTCTTAAAAAAAATTTTAATAATTTTTGCTTTTTACAAAAATAAAAAAACAAAAACCTTTTTCTTTGAAACGTTATCCCCAAAAAAGACGCTTTTTTAAAAAAAAAAATGCCAAAAATTCCCCCCAATAAAAATTTTTTTTTGTAAAATCTCCTTTTGGAAAAATTTTAATTTTTTTCATTTTTAAAAACTTCCGTTTACGGGAAAAAAAAACTAGTCAATTTTTTAATGAAAAAAAAAATTTTTATTATTTATTAATTATTTAAATAATAAAATATTTTTATATATATATATATATATATATATATATATATATATATATATATATATATATATATATATATATATATATATATATATATAAATAAATTTAAAATAAAATTAAAAAAATTAAAAATTTTAAAAATTAATAAATTTTTTTATAAAAAAATTAAAAAATATTTTGCTTTATGTAAAATTCCCTTTTTTTTTGGTCCATTTTTAATCCCCTTAATTTTTCAAAAAAAACTTTTTTGCGCAGGGTTTTTTTGCCCGTTTAACCCCTTTAAAAAAAGGGAACCTTAAATAAATATAAGATTTGGACAAGACAATCTGGTCCATTTTACTGCCTCGACACAGTCATGTTCGATTTCGCGAAAAGAGTCTGCCAATATTTATTTCATACCAAATGACATAGTTCTGCAAAACAGTCATTTAATTCTGTAGACTTGACTTTCGAGACCGATCCTAGCTGGCATAAACACATTACCTTACATCTCTAGCCAAAGCCGTTTAAAAAAAGCTTGAATTCCTCTTTCTACTCAGTATATATTTCTAACCTTTTATCTGCATACTCTGTACGTATCTCAAATACTGGAAATTGTTATTGTTATTATCAAAAGAAAATCCGATTGTCTTGATAATAGTCCCATTCTAAAAACAAAGCTTTCTCTTATGTCCCACCAATAAGCTGTAGAGGATGGATATTTTCAGGACTTCTGCTCAGAAGAGTAATCCAATGTAATTTCTCCCCTCGCAGATCCCAATAAAGCAACACAAAGTGCCACTCTCATGCATCCCTTCTTAGTTCAACTAGAGAAGCCCTGGAAATCTTCTCCTTTATTCCTACAGTTAGTAGACTGTGGAACCCCCCTCGCTGCGAAAGTCTTTACCTTCTCTTCAAAACTCCCAATAATTTACTCCCGTGTTAGTGTACTTTCTCCTACTCTCCATAAGATACCCACGGTACGTTATTACTTATGCTTTAAGTTTCGTGGACTGTCCAAAAAAAAAAAAAGGGAAAAAAAATAAATAGATTTATACTAAATTCTTGAACGCAGCATATGAAATAAGCAAATGCAGAGTGCATGTTGCAACGTAGCAGACAGACCGAGTGGATAACGTGGTAACGGAAACGGGTATAAAATGACAGCCCGCCAAGCAAAGTGCTGATATCATCATCCTTGTTATGCTTGTGACAAATAATGCAAATCATGGGATTTTTTTTATCAACTTTGCAAATAATGAATATAGGGTACTCACCATGTAAACTGACCTTAACAAAAAAAATGCAAACATTTTAAAAAGTTCTAACTAACTTATTTTAGGAACGTTGCGACTTTTTTAGCACAGTTTTGTAATTTTTTTAGTAATATACAGTGTGTATCAGCCAAATGGAATAAATTCGATTAATAAATGGGGACGTGTTCGAAAAAACAGTCGAACACGTCTACTGGTATTTTTTGTTGCGCATTTTTTTCAGCAAAAACTGTTTATACAGGGTGTGTTATGTAACAGTAAACAATACTAACTTTCTTAATTTAAATGCAACGTCCTGTATATTATTCAATTTTTAGATTCCTGAACATTCTAGACATATTTCATGTACAATGTCCGATACCTATCTTCAACTGTTTCGGAAATATAAGGTGTTTTTAGATTCTTCTTCTTTTTATTCTTATGGCTTGGGGCCTTTTTGCTTTCCAGCGCCATTGCCACCTTAACACCCAGATGAGCTCGGAACCCCAAAAGTCAAAAAGCATCAGGTTTTTTTTTTTTTTTTCTTTTTTAAAAATGTTTAAATGTTGGTTAAAATACAAAAACAAATTTTGCCAAAAATAAAACGGCTAATAACACCGTTTAAAAAAAAGGGAAAAAACATTTTTTTTTAGAAACTTCAGTTTTTTTAATAAATTTTAAAATTAATATTTAAAAAAAAATCAAACAATTTTTTCAAATTTAATTTAAATTTTAAATTATACTTTTTTAAATTTTAAATAAAATTTAAAATTTTATCCCCTTAAAAGCTTTTAAAATTTTTTCCAAACTTTCGGTTTGAAATTTTTGTTCCCTCCAAAAAAAGGGTTTTTGGCAAAAAACCGTGCGAGAGAGAAGGAAGAATAGGTGTATAACCACTCCATCCCCCCTCTTCCAACCTTTTTCTTCTCTCCCCTCTTTCTCTCTCTCTCTTCTCTTTTCTCCCTCCTTCTCTCTCTCTCTCTCTATCTCTCTTCTTTCTCCTCCTTTCCTACCCCTTCTCTCAATCTCCCCCTATTTCTCTTTTTTCTCTTTTTCTCTTCCTTTCCGAACCGGCGGTGTTTAGGTTTTGCGAAAATAACTTGAAAAAGGGAACGAAAGGAAAAAAAACAAATTTTTTTCCTTATATTTCCGAAAAAAGAAGTGGAAGGCTGCCTCTTTAGGTTTTGAAAAAAAAGCTTTAAGAAAGTTTGGAAGCCATGAAAAGGAAAAAACAACAAAATTTAAAAGCTATATTTGAAACAAATTGAAATTATGGGCAACCAAAAAAATCGAAAAAAACCCCAAAAAGCTATTACCCCCCCCGGGGGGGGGGGGCTTTCATTTACCCCGGCCAGAAACCTGCTACCACGGAATGTTTGGACTACTGTATATAAACTATAAGAGATACAAAAATTTCATAACACAAAAAATGGAGCTCTCTTAATTGCTATAAAGTTATACAAACATTTTTTATAAGGATAAATAATAAGGAGGTATAAACAAAAAAGTAATTTCGACAAAAAATTTTAGTCTAAAAAGGAAAAAAAAACTTATTTTATTAATGTGATTTTTGTTTTCTTTTTTATTATAAATCGTTTATTTTATTTATTTAAAATCCAAATTACTTAAAATTTGCAGAAAAATTCAATTTTTTTTCTTCAAATTTCTTTCCAGGGGTATACCTTGAAAAAATCCTGAAACTTCGGATTTTTAATTATAACTCGAAAAATATCGCATATAGACAAAATAATCATATTACTTAAATTGAAGGTCTTGTAAAAATACACAGTTTATGTCTTATAAAGTTTCATGTGTCTTTTATAATTTTTGATAAATTAACGTTTTAAATTAAAAAAAATCGTTAATGTCAAAAATTACTTTTTTTTATTTTTTGCTGTTTGACCCCCAATTTTAACTTCAGAATTGTGTTCAGCGGCAAAGTACGCCAGAAAATCTTAGTCCGCCAACCAGCACACACTACTTTTTTATTTTGGTGGACCTGTGTTATTGGTTGTTGATTTAGACTTGGATTATGTCAAGTTTTTCAGCATTTGCTATTTCTGTTGATCAAAAAGAACAGTTTTCAGTGTTCAATAAATCATAAGACGACTACAAAAAGCCGTTTTATTACATTGGATATGGTTTTTTTTAATTTTAGTTTTAAAAAAACGATCTATATTCGTAAAATGGAAGAGTTTTTAAGTTTTAGCACTTCAAGTATTTATTGCTTGTTACCAAGGCCGGCAGGAGGGGGGGTCAGGGGTGTCCGTCGATCCCCTTGAGTTTTTAAAAATTACATAAAATAAAACAATTCCCGTCTAAATCTTTAAATTTTACAATATCGCCTAAGAATTTAAAAGAATATGATTATTATTTAAAAATTAAAGTTGTGGTAAATATACCACAACTATACTCATTTAACTAATTCCAGACTACTAAATTGACTTAAACTTTTTGACCCCCTCTACATTTTTTTCTGGCGGTGGCCCTGCTTGTTACCTTTTTTTATTTTATTATTTAAATTTATTTTTTTATAGAAATTATATTAATTATGTAGCAGAGCTGTCAAAACTTGAAGTACTTCAAGTAAAATTTTACTTGAAGTACTTTTTTGTACTTCAAGTATTTTACTTCAAGTACTTTTTATTGGGAGGTACTTGTACTTGTACTTGATTAGTTTTTATAAAGATACTTGGATTTTTACTTGATTTGACCAAGTAAATTACTTGAAGTATTTATTTAAGTACTTGAAGTATTACGATGTACTTGACTAACAAAAGTACTTTAAGTAAAGAAAGTACTTCAAGTAAATAAAAAGTACTTGAAGTAAAAACAATACTTCAAGTAAATAAAAAGTACTTGAAGTAAAAAATCAACCAGGTACTCGAATTCACACGCCTTAGATAATTGTACAAACAAGTTAAAACAAGAAATACGCGCAACCGCTGCTGTTTCCATTGTATTGCATTACAGCGCTCATTTAAATTGGTTCCAACAGCAAGACAAGTGTAACTATTACTGAGAATTAGACTTTTTGTTCTTTAAATCGGTCTTGTGTCAACGTGAAAATTATAAGTGCTCTGGTCTGGTGAAAATAAAAAAGAAAGATACCTAATAGTAGAAGGTATCCCAAGAATAGGTTTTGGGTGCCAACCTGTTGTAAGCACCCATATGAAAACACTTGCTTTTGACAGATGTATCGGATACCAACGGGTGCCAACGCCAACCCGTTGGCAACTACAGGGAAAAAATCCATTTTGGGAAAAACCAATACCCACCCGAGTACACTTAGCAACCCTACTTGTTTTCCTAACTATAGTTTTAACCGACTGGCCTACTTTCCAATGACGTAGGGTTCAGTCCTTAAAGCTTTTAGGAGTTGTTGAAAAAGCCCGTTTTGAGGAATAAACCCTCTAACTTCCTTACAAAAAGTACTACTTAAGTATAATTTGTTTTACTTCAAGTACTTTTAATTACTTCAAGTACGTTTATGTACTTCAAGTACTTTGGTTTACTTCAAGTACTTTGGTGTACTTCAAGTACTTTGTTTTACTTCAAGTACTTAGTTTTACTTTAAGTACTTTGGTTTGCTTCAAGTACTTGGATTTACTTCAAGTAAAATACTTGGATGGTACTTCAAGTACTTTTGCATGTTACTTAAAAATGCAAGTACATTTTAAGGAATACTTGGTACTTGTACTTGAAGTAATTTTTAAAAAATCAAAAACTTGGTACCTGTCCTTGAAGTACTATTTAAGATTACTTTGACAGCTCTGTTATGTAGGTACTTACTAAAATGAATACGGAGCCCTTTTATTAAAACGTATTAAAAATGATGAAAAAGTTACAATTTTTGCACCATCATAATACGGGTAACAATAGTTAACAATTATAAAAATAAAACTTTCATTTCTACAATTAAGTGATCAACTGGAAATTATAACAAGTACAAAATATCGAAAAATTTAAAATAATTTTCGTAAGTCTTTATTTTCTCGAAAAATTTAGCCAAAGAAACACCTATAGCTGGCTATAATAACAAAAATCTATAAACAAAATATTTATTTCTGTTGTTACTTCTTATAAATGCGTTTAACCCAGTTCTTACCATTAAAAATTCGGCTGCTTTACCATTAAAAAGAACTTTTTATTGGTAAATATATAAAAAAGCCAAGAAAAAGTCTAGGTGTACGAATTGACTTATAAACGAAGACTGATCGGCGCTCTTATTAGCAGCGAGTTTCTTTTAAGCTAATTGAATCAGCGTTGGTCCGATTCATCTTGTGCCCTGACTCGCCTACGGACAGGCCTGTATTTCTGCCAAATTAAATTAAAATAAAATAGTTTCTTTTATACTGTATTTTTTCGATAACACTTGCCTTTCTAGTAATATAAACATAATCAATAAACCTTTGTTGGGTAACTATTGCCGATCAATGTACTTTTTAACCAAGTCAAAGTTGTTTTTATTCATTTTTAGGATTTTCTCAAATAAATTCTTCTATCAAAGTTAGAATAAGAATTTGCTTTAGACTAGTGATGAGCGAGACCGGTCATGGTCTTGCGGTCTTGGTCTTGGTCTTGAAGCAAGACCAAGACCGAGACCAAGACCAAGACCGCCTTCTTGCTTGCAAGACCAAGACCAAGACCGAGGAGTGCAAGACTACGCAAGACCAATTATAATATTCAATTTTCATATTTAATATACAGACATTTCATACAGACATGAGAAAAAATGTGTCAGGAACTGCCTAAAAAGGCGATTATTTTATGAGTAACAGGTTTTTTTAATAAAATAATAATTAAATCGATCACTTTGTCCTTTTATAAAATTCTCTAACAACGATAACTAGTAAATTCAATGACATGTTTCAAAAATAATAAGATTGTGACTCAATGGTCAACCGATTACGAAAGAGAAAAACTAGGAGTGCAAAAGTTATAGAAGCTGAAAATTACTTACCTATTCCTAATGTTTTTATAATACCACTTACAGAGTGGATCAAAAATTTCCAAAATCCAGAAATACATTTTTTTTTGCCACACTGTAAGAAGTGGCATCATGAGATTGCTCCTTTAAACTAAGATATAAATGTAAAAGTGATATTTGTCATGTCATATAGGAACACTTTTTATATAAACGGATTTTAAATTTCACTTCCGGTTTAGACGGAAATGTCTAAACAATGCCAAAAGTATAATGATTCCGTCATTTTTGTCAAAACCGAAAATGATAATTAAAAAACCATCTACGTCGATATTGTACCTATATGACAGTTCCAGAATTTCCAGCATAATATATAGGAAAGCGATTTTTTAAATTAATTTTTTGTCATATTTTTTTAATTTTAGGTTAAAAGCTTAAAATAAGGAAGTTATCTTTAGTGGTGGTGGATTATTTGGTTGAAATTAAAAGTTTTTTTTCTGCTCGCCCGGTACACAGTTTTGTATGTGCTTTAATTTTTTATGCTTCTTCAAAGAAAATTTAAATAGTTCCTATCACTAAAATGTTTTTATATGCCACTAAATGTATAAAAGCAGGTTGTGTCTCAATTTAACTAAAAATAAAGCGCTATAAATAAATAAACCCCTACATTTAAAATATGCTTTTTAATCAAATAATTTAAATGTATATGTAAGTTTAAAATTTGTATATTTTAAAATTTTAAAGCAAAAAATATAGTTTCCATCTTTATTTATTTGTAAGTAATAAAAAAATATTTTATTTAAGATTGCTTAGTTTAAATTATTACTACCAAAAAAAGCAAGACCAGCAAGACTCTTGCAGCAAGACCAAGACCAAGACCAAGACCTTCTTTTGGCTTGCAAGACCAAGACCAAGACCAGACTTGCAAGACCAAGACCAAGATCAAGACTAGCTCGGTCTTGGTCTTGGTCTTGCTTTGCTCATCACTACTTTAGACAGATTTAGTGTAAGAATAAAAAACATATTTATTTACACACAAAAGTGACTGTGGAACATAGAGTATTAAAAGAAAATTGTGCAGCTGCCTACTCTTGTAGCCTTACACAAATTGTTGCTGTTTTTTCTTGGGCTCAGTATAGTCACTAACTCTATATGTTTTTGCCATCAATGATTATGTCTCTATTACTAAAAATCCTATTTATAGTTTTGCTGGTAATAGTTTTTTTACTATCATCATATTAGGTTTTTTATGCAGGTCTCTAAGCCCTATTTGAAAAATTAGCGCAGGGCAATGCAGATATTGTTTTCATAAGATCTTAAATTATTATTTAATTGGAAAACCAATGATTTTGTTCACTGTACTGCCTCAAAGACACAGTTGCGTTCGTTGTCTCGATAAACTACTCATTCCATACTTATAGGTGACAAAGTTCTGTAGTCATTTAATCTTGTCAGTTTCTAGCAACAGCAGCTTAGACAATTCTCAAATTCATCTTTTGAGCCAGAAGGTTTTCTATTCTTTTAATCATTATACTCTGCAGTATCCCAAATCACAACTTACTGAAACATTTTTTTCATATTTGGGACGGGCCATCTCTTATAGAGCAAGAGCCCGTGATCGCCAAACTTACGCCATAGTATAAAAACCGAAAGTTCCTCTGCTCAATGTACCCAGCACGGGTAGGTTCGATTAGCTATTCAGTTTGGATGATCGTGACTTCGGCTGGTAACAGGTAGCAAAGGTGTTTAAATTTGCTATACCCAAATAGTCCAAGTGTAAAGCTTAATTTTTTTCGGGATAGTATTAGAAATCACGTCATCTATAACCAGACAGTTAGTATCATGGCAACCCTTTCTGGACACCCTTAAGGCCCCCACAGACCTCGTTCTTTAAAAGCAGTTTTAATCGTGGCGATCAAAAGCGTCGATTAACATTCAGTTTGTGGACGAAAACCAAACATAACACTGTCGGTGAAAATTTCTGGCCGAGCTTAAAATCTTAATCGTCAATTCGTCCTCTTCATTTAAAAACGAAGTGTGTGGTGTGGAACGTTTTTAATCGTCATTTTTGTAACAAATAAACACGCTTCATTTACGTTTTTTGGTGAACGACTGCAGCTTTCGGAGATTAAAATGGTTTAAAATTAAAAACTAATGTTTTAATCACCCGACAGAGCAGTCTTAATCGGCAATTAAGACGGTTAAAAAGTACGATAGTCTGTGGAGCCCTTTAAACTTAAATACATTGTAATTGTAATTTCGTTAGAATATAAAAGCTAAGTTTTATACATAGTGCGAGTCTCTAACTTGGAATAAATTGAACAATCAAAAACAAGATATTTTTTGGAAAAAGCTCGGACCCGTCGACTAGCGTTTTTAGTCCCAAATTTGAGATATGACGTTATCGATGATTTATTCTTGAATCTAAACCCAAGTTTTCAAGAGTATTTTTAAAACAGATATTAAGTTATACGTAACTGCCCAATATCAAATTTTTCTTCCGTCTCGTTTGCGAGATACAACCTTTTTTCTTAAATATTTTTGCTTTAAAGTAAATAAAAAGTGTTTACTATAGTTAATAATTCTTTTTTTAAACAAAAATAACGGTTTTAAAGGAAATCATTATTACACACATGAAGAAACGTTATCAATAAAAAAAAATATGGTTAATTATGTAGGTTTAATTTTGTTTGTAATTATCTTGCAAACGACATCGAAAAAAAAATGAAATTACGCAGTCATATTAACGCAGTTATAACACTTATAACTTAATAGATGCTTTAAATACACTTTTAAAAAAACTTAGATTTAGATTTAAAAAAAATCATGGATAATGTTATCTTAAATTTGGGATAGAATGCATAAATATTTCTTTCGGGCGTTTTTCCAAAAAATAACTTGTTACTTAATTACAATCACAAATTATTTAAGTTTAAGGGTGTCCAGAGGGAGGTTGCCACGATACTAAGTGTCTGGCAAACAATGTCGTCATTTTCAATACTATCCCAAAGAAAATAAAAAAATATGCTTTATAAAGAATTTGGGTAGCAAATTTCATACAACTTTGTTACCTGTTACCTGCCAAATCCACGATTATCCGAACTTCTCAGTAGCCACTCAATCGCCATCAACTCTTTGAATTGTCATTAATTTCATCAAAATGAGTTCCTTATTAGTATATCCACCCTAAAAAGAAAGCTTTTTTTTCTGGTTCACCAACAAGTTCTGGGGAACTTGTGGGTATTTTTACAGCTTCTGCTTCGAAAAATAAACCATTATAATTTCTCCCCTCGCAGCGTCCAATAGAGCAACACGAAGTAACACTCTCATGCTTCATAAGTCATTTAGAAAAGTTCTAAACTTTTTCTTCTCCTTTATCTCTGGGGTTTTTAGAATGTTAAACCCGTTACCTGCAGAACCTTATTTCAACGCATGCCGCCACGAACCGTCTGGTACTACAACTCGGCCGGCTGGGATGGTCTGAGAGATTTCTTTGCCAGCTACCCTTGGGATCTTACCTAATTTTCTACTCACGATCCTTCCGAAATATGTAAACAAATTACCGAAACAATTCAACTAGGCATTGAAACCTATATTCCACATACTAAAAAAAACCCCATAACTTCAAATCACAAACCGTGGTTTTCTAAATCCTGTAACAAAGCCAGACTTTTAAAAATTCAAGCCCAAAAAAGTTTCTTCAAAACCCCAATCCGGAAAATCGACAGGCTAGCATCGAAGCAAGAAATCAGTATAATCAGACCATCTCAGAAGCAAAAGACCTTTTTAACAATCGGATAAAAGATAAAGTCCTCTCTTGCTCGAATGGCAGTAAAGCTTTCTGGTCCTTTGCCAAAAATATAAGTCAAACCTTTTGCACAAATTCTTTCCACCCCTAATCTCTGAAGATGGAATTGTCTCTACCTCCAAAGGAAAAGCCGAACTATTTGCCAAACAATTTGCTGCCAATTCTACCCTTGATCCCCCTATTAATCTTCCTCTTCCAGTTGTCCCTGTTTCTCATAAAATGTCCGATATCATTTTTAAAGTCAAACAGATCAAGCGAATTCTTTCTTCTCTTAATACTAAAAAATCGTCTGGGCTGGATGGCATACCAGCAATCGTCTTAAAAAAATTGCACCCATCGTAACTCGCCTCTTTCGAATCTCTTATGACACGGGTATTTTCCCGGAAAGTTGGAAATCTGCGCGTGTGCAACCTTTCTCCAAAAAAGGATCCAAAACTCTCCCTTCTAACTATAGACCTATATCTCTTCTTTCAGTTGTTTGCAAAGTAATGGAAAAATTCATTAATCCCAAATCCTAAAGTATCTGGAAAAACATAAGATCTTACATGATAGACAATATGGCTTCCGTCACAGTAGATCCACAGCTGATCTTCTTTCCTTTGTCTCACACAACTAGAATAAGTCTTGTTTTCTTGGTGAATCCCAGATCGTTGCTCTTGACATATCCAAAGCTTTCGATCAGGTCTGGCATGATGGGCTTCTTAACAAACTTCCTTCTTACGGTCTTCCACCTAAGTTTTGCTCTTGGCTTTCCAGTTTCCTTTCTAATTGACGTATATCAGTTAGTGTAGATAGTCATTCCTCCAGCTTCTACCAAATTAATGCTGGGGTGCCCTAGGGCTCAGTGCTGGCAACCACGCTGTTTCTTCTACACATTAACGATCTTCTCTCTTCCACAATCAATCCCATTTATAGTTTGCTGACGATAGTACCCTCCATTCTAGTATTCAATTTCTTAAGCCACCATGTAATTCTGAATTAGAAAACAAGCGCAGGTCAATGCGGATATCTCTTTCACAAGACCTCAAACCAATCTTGGATTGGGGCGCCAAAAATCTTGTTCAGTTTAATGCCTCAAAAACACAGTCATGTGCGCTGTCGCGAAAAAAGTCTGCCAATGCTCATCCCTTACATATGAGCGGCCAAGTTCTGCAGAACAAAGAGTCGTTTAATCTTGTCGGCGTTACTTTTGAGAATAACCTCAACTGGCACAAACACATTACATCCATAGCCTCGGCAGCTTCAAAAAAGCTTGGATTCCTCTTCAGAGCCAGAAAATATTTCTCTTCTTCCAATCTGTACACTCTGTACCTATCCTAAATCAGACCCTCTTTAGAATATTGTTCTCATGTCTGGGAAATGGCGTCCCCTACAACACTTAGCATTCTGGACTCCATTCAAAGACGAGCCGTTCGTCTTATTAATGATCCAACGCTCACAGAAAGGCTTCCTCTCGCTCTTCTATAGGTATTTTCACGGCTTCTGCTCAGAGGAATTGGCCAGTATAATTCCTTCTCTGGCGGCTCCCAACAGAGCAACACGTAGTGCAACTTTTATGCATCCTTTTACAGTTCAGTTAGATAAGCTCCAAACTTCCCGCTTTCTTCGTTTCTTCATCCCTAGAGTGTCAAGACTGTGGAACCTGCTACCCGCAGAAGTTTTTCCTTTTCCTCCCAATCTCCAAATATTTAAGTCCCGTGTGAACAAACTCCCTCTCACCACACTTTAGACACACACGGTACGTTAGTACTTAGGCATCAGCCTTCGTGGACTGTCCCAAAATAAAAAAAAAACGAAAATATGTAGTTAACAACAACTAAAAAAGAAAACAGGACGACGATTGACTGACACCAGCTTAAAATATAAAACTTTAGATATTATATTTACGAGTATAAAATTCGACAACTTAATACTGGTGAATAAGTTAAAAACATGCAATGTTTTAATGATTTATTTAAATATTTTCAATAACATCAGATAAGGATGTAGAGGTACTCCCACTGAGAGTTAGATTTACAGTTAATTACCTGCATTTGTCAAAAATGACATAACGGTACTTGTTTTAGACAAATTAAGATACATTATTTTAAAAATTAATTAATAGTTTAAGACAAAAAATAACAATTTTATGCAATTTAATAACTTATTCGTGTTAATCTGTGTGTGTAATAATAATGGTCTTTGGATTCTTGTCTTAGAAGTTGAGTGTATGTAAATGCCTTACTTTATTTTATGTCTTACTCGAATATTATTATTTCATAAGACTTTAGTTACCGGACACTTTAAATTGAATATAATACCCTAGGGCATTAAAGAAGTTTCTAGTTCCTCGGGCATAAAGAAAAATAAATATGAAAAATCAAAGTAACAACTTTTTATTAACGAAAAAACGTATTTAATATTTATATTAAATAAACAGTTATGAAAAGATCCTGTAAACATGAATTTACCGGCTTTTGATAAGTCAATGTTATTTTATATATATAATAGTTATGTATGTATTAAGGGCATACTGAAGATGTTTATGCCTCCGAGGGCAAGAATCTTACGAAGCCGAGGGTTTGTAAGTTGCCCGAGCGTATGGACATGAAGTAATGCCCGTGGTATAACATTTTATGTCCTACTTTAGAAAATTCCAAGTTAAAAGAAAAATAAAAATTACAAAAGACTTTTACCTATATATTGCTAAATAAAGAAAAGTAATAAGTGTTCATTGTTGTGACGTATCAAAGTCAAAACTGAAATTAATAAAAATAATGGATTTTTCGTCGATTCGGATAGAATTGCTCTGAATGCTGCAAAAGCTTTGAATAATCTTATCCCAAAGAAGTCTAAAGATGCCTAGGATAAAGAATATGAAAAGGTTTGGGAATTGGATGAAAAATAATGATGTAAACATGTAAACACAAGACGGTGCCACTTGCATATTCCAGGAATTGGTATGTTAAAATTGCTTGTTATATTTAATTAAATTTATAATATATTATATATATATATATATATATATATATATATATATATATATATATATATATATATATATATATATATATATATATATATATATATATATATATATATATATATATATAATATATATATCGATTATAGTCTGTTACATTATTCTAATCCCTATGGTCAAAATTTTTAATTTAAAAAGTCATTACTAGTTATTGCAACTTAGGCTAGCATCTAAACCAAGGATCCAAATTATCCAAAGCTTTGGCAGTGATCACAGCCATTATATCCGAATCAACGGACAATCCTTTATTTTAAATAAATTTTAGTTTTGACTTTGACACAGCACAACAATGAAAAAAATGCCGGTAAATTAGTTTTTACTGGGTCTTTTAATATAAATAATAAATTAGTTATGAAAAGTGACCTTTATTACGATCTGCAATTACGGAGCCCTTAGCTTTTAGGAACACATTTAAAGGTAATAAATTCACAAAAATAGGTAATAGCGGGTCAACTCCAAAACCAAAATGCATGGCAAGTGAACCACAAGGTAAAAAAGATTGGGATTAAATAAATAGAAAGAAATAACGAAAAAATATTTTATAAAAAAAAAAGAAAATTATATATATTCCTCGTTAGATGAGCGACTACTAGCGATGAAATCAAACATTATCGAAACTCAAACCGTAGCGCATATTAGCCGCTATTAACAGCATCGCATCGCATCGCAAGGTGCTTGAGATACAAGTATTTAAAATAATCGCATAGCAAAGCATTGCTGATTGCGCCATAGCGGTTTATCCGAATGTACACCTAACAGAAAATGCAGGTTCCTGCTAGTTCGCTATTGACAGAGTTTTATCAAAATTGCAAGCGCTTTCGAATTATCTATTGATAGTGAAATAAAAACTCATCTTTTGTTGAACAAAAATGCACCTCAAAAATTTGCAGTAAATTAAGATGGCGTTGTGTTCCAGAAGACCGTTTTTCAATTTCACATGTATTGCGGTCAAGTTCACACCATACCCACAGCTACACCAGCGTCTCTTTATTTAATGCTATTCTGGGCTACTTTTTAAGCCAAACAGTCATAAGATATGGTCCTCCTTATTTACTACTTCATAGAATTCTCAAAGTGTGTCCGGACTATCATGGAAGCAATGGCGCGTCCGGACTACTGGATGTTCGGATCATCATATATCCGGATTAAAGAAGTTGAACTAAATAACAATATCAAAATATAGCAAAGCCAAAAACCAGAAGACACGTCTAAAAAATCTAGGGACTTGCATGCTAGTTCGGCTATTGACAGACTCTTTAAAATCATTTGTATTTTTTGATCTACTAGCAACTTTTAAACCATAACGTATAAGCATAAGCTATAAGGAAATTTAAATTTAAAAACAAAATTACTTTAACATTTATTTGATATAAAATCTCTAAAAATTGGCGCGATTTTGGAAAACGTGGAAAGCTCAAAAATGTTAAATGTAAATTAAAAATAATTAAAATATAAAAAATATTTTAAAACATTCTGGCTATTCTGACAACTTTTTAATTAAAAAACTTTTCAAAATTTCTACAACAAAATTTTTAAGTATTTTTTTATTATTTAATTTACATTAACTTATTTTCACACTTTTTGGCTTATCCCACTTTTCTAATACACTCCCTGTAAGATAACAAAGTTATTTCCCGATATGGCGATTTAAATCAAAATAATACTGTGGTGGTACTCTTAATAGTCAGCATGTCATAGCTAAAAGCATTTCATGGTTCATATCTCTATCGACAAAAATATTTTAAAGCTCAAGACAGGTGTTGTTATCTGAACCAAAATTTGTTTGATAAATTAATTGACTGTCATAATTAAATGGTCACAGTGTTGAAAGTTAAATGTCTAGTTTTATTTTTAATTAGGATTGATTACAATAGTAAACTTGATGAATTTTTTGTTACATCTTAATTGTTGGTAAATTAATTACAAACTTGCTAAAAAATCCTGACCATTCTTAATATAAAATATATTAACCTATATGTTAATTATTTTTTATTCTGAAGGCGTGATTGTTATACAGGTTGCTTTAAACTAAAATATATTTATTTCTTTAAAGTACCGAAAATTAATAGTACTTGTGAAAATTTTAAGCTTTTTACCCGACTGTATTAAATGTTTACGAACCTCTTATATTTACCTTACACTACGCTTCACCGCAATATCATGTAACGCCAGTGAAGTAGATGATTTTTTTCTTTATTACTTAAAAAAAAACCTATTAAATCTAATTAATTTATGTATGTATATACATTAATTAATATAAATACATTTATACTTTGATGAATTTACCTTCGGTACAGTTGTATTTAAAAGTTATTAGAAAAATGTAAAGTCCAAATACAAAATGCCTTTTAATAAACTTATTATAAAAACCTTTGTTATTTTATTGAGAAACTTTTAATGGCACAAAACTTACATATCATCCGTCAGAACTGTTTTTTATTGATGACAACGACATCTGACGGCTGCATTAAATCATGCTTCAAAGCCATGGGAGAGGTGTAAGATTACTTATAATATTTATTTATTTTTTGTAAATTAATGTTTATAAACCTGTTTAGCACTGTAAAAGTGAAGTACAATATTAATAGTGAATAAACAATTTTAAAGCTAGAAAGTAAGTATAAAAAGGGAGATTTTAATAAAAAAAAAGTCTTGGAGTTTTGTCGAATCGAACTCGGACCGTTTTATTGGGGAAAAAAGGTTATCCGGTGTAATCAATGCAAATGACAGTTGGATAACTTACAAATGTTAGTATAAAAAAAATATTAAAATATATAGCATATTAAACAGGTTTTTAAAAAATAATAATTTATTTTCAATTGATAAATAGTTTTTTTTTATTAACCTTAAACAAAAATCGGTAATTGTCTCAAAAGTTGCCTCCTCTCCAATTTTGACCAAATTTGGTATACGGGGGTTTTTTGGGGCGCTGATTACAAATCTGAAAAAAATATTTTTTCGGCAACGTTTTTTTCAAGATATTCATCATCAAAGTTAAATATTAAAAATAACCTTATTTCATATTTTCCCCCCTTTTTTTGTAACAATTCTTGATTTTGAAAGGGCCAAAAATATTTTATAAACACATTTTAAAAAACCCTTTTAATTTTATTTATTTTAGTACTTTTTCCCTTAAATTCCGAATTTAGTCCAAAGGGGATCCGCCATATTTGCTTACGTTTTCATGGTTGCGGCCACTTTGGGGCGTGTGAAAGTGGATGTTTGCAATTAAATGGAAAAACAAAATGAAAACAAGTTTTTTAAAAGGCGTTTGTGAAATATTGTGTGCCAATGTAGTGTAAAAATTAAGAATTATGTGCAAAAAGAAGGAGGAATAGTGTAAATAAGGTTACTTTGATTTTTTATACTCTATTTTTTTAAAACAACCTTTAAAAAAATATTTTTCAATTGTTTTTTAAAACAAACATATTAAATTTTAACGAGAGTAAAGCATTAAAAACCATTCCAAAGGAAAATTACTTTTAAAAACCCTTAAATTTTTAAATAATATTTGTTTTTATTTATAATATTTAAATTTTTCAAAAATTTTAACGGCCCAATATCCTTTTAAATTTGAAGGCTTAGCATTTTAAAAAAACAACCAGGAAGAAACAAAACAGATTTTTCTTGTATAAAAAATTAATCCCTTTTTTTTTTTAAAATCGAAATCATTAAAAACCTTTTTAAAAAGGAAACACCGGTAGGCAAGAAACGAAGGTCTTTTTAGGCAATTTTAAAATTGGGTTAACCCTGAAAACGGGGAAAAGCATTCGGCCCCCTTTATTTTTTTCTTTTAACCTACCTTTTTTTCAATTTTTATAGGTGTAATAATAATATAAAAGCACTAATGGGTGGTAAAAAGAGTTACTATTTTTTATATGTACTGTTAGCAAGTGTTAATTAGAATTTATGTAATTACCCCTATTTTCAATTGTACGTTGTCGGATTTTAAAAGTGATAGATAAATCCAGTAGTAAAGTATGTAGTACAAACGCATTAATAGGATTAGGTTAAGTGGTCTGCTGTGCACAAAATCGTTTAGATTCCTTATAAAAAATGTTTAACGGTACACACTTGCACAATATGT